>JADRCH010013324.1:0-22500 GCA_019843965.1 Rhynchomys soricoides
AGAAGAAGAAGAAGAAGAAGAAGAAGAAGAAGAAGAAGAAGAAGAAGGAGAAGAAGAAGGAGAAGAAGAAGAAGAAATAAAACAGGCCAATTTGTATTGTCCATATACTCACTCAATGGAGCATGGTCAAACTACTCCTGGTGGCCAGACCCTTAAAGAAAAGAAAATCTTTCCCCATCCACCACCTGGCCCCTGCCAGAAGCCATCAGTTCTGGAGAGCTATGCTCCTGCTGCCTGTAAAGAGCAAGGAAGCTACATTTGCCACCATATTAATATCTGCAGACTCACAGAGAAAGAGGGACAGAGAAGGTTTCTTTGACAATGCTGCTCCCTCCCCCCAAAGAAACTTACAACCTAGACAGAAAGCCATCGAAGAGAACTCTTAAACTATGATTTTTTTTTTTTTTTAAAAAAATAAAGCCTATGTTCATAGCAGCCATATTTATAATAGCCAGAAGCTGGAAACCAAATCATCTGTGGAGATGTCCCTCCACAGAGGAATGGATACAGAAAATGTGGTACATTTACACAATGGAATACTACTCAGCTATTAAAAACAATGACTTCATGAAATTCGTAGACAAATGAATGGATCTTGAAAATATCATCCTGAGCGAAGTAACGCAGTCACAAAAGAATGAACATGGTATGTACTCACTGTTAAGAGGTTATTAGCCCAAAAATTTGAAATACCCAAGAGTCACTTCACAGCAACAGTAGTTCTGAGTGTGACGTCCCAAATGGAGGGCTTGGAGAAAGGACTGAAGGAGCTGAGGGAGTGGGCAGCCCCAGGGAGGTAGCAACAGTGGCAACTGGCCTGAACCCCCGATACTTCTGGAGACTGATCCACCAACTAAAGAATACACATGGAAAGACCCATGGTGCTGGCCACAAATGCTGCAGAGGAGGGTCTTGTTATCCATCAGGGGGAGGAGAGGCCCTTGGGCAGCAAGGTGTTAGATCCCCCAATATAGCAGAATGCCAAAGAGAGAAGTGGAGAGTGGGTGGGTGGGTGGGTGGGGGAATACTTCCAAAGAGGCAGGGGATTGGGAGTGGGAATAGGGAGGTTCCAAAGGGGAGATCAGAAACATTTGAAATGTCAATAAAATATGAAAATAAATAAAAAAATGCCTGGATTCTTCAGTATGTTGGCATTCTGGGGAGAAGCCAAACATATACAAACTATACAATTTTTAGAGATCTGTCAAGTCTTAGAGAAAGAAAAATTGAAAACTCTATTTATTAATTTTATTATTTTCTCCTATAAATTTGACTCAGTTCTTCGGTATCTTGTAGAATTTGTCTTTTATAGCAGGCTAGCACAAGACAAAATAGAAATAAATATTCACTGTAAATTATGGAAATGACTGTTCATGCATCTGAAAAAGACTGCTTGTGGATGTATAGAAGTCTGCTGTACATGTTTAATTAAGTTATATTTTCATATCCTGAAGGTATTATAAGTTCTGAAAATGGAATATTTCTAGTTGTTCACTTAATGTCTTACATAGATTAACTAGCAAAAGACCAAGTTCAGATGTATCCTGCTATATGTAGAAAGATATATAATTTACTGAGACAAAATTTCAACACAACAATTCTTTTCCATTGTTGTCAATGTGCACATCCCACAAGCCCCTGGGACATGTCTGCTGCGACTGCACTTGGGAAGCAGAATCATTTGTGTTTCTTGCCCACTGAGCTGCCTGATCATTTTGCTCCAGGGGCCACCATCAGCGTGATCATTGATGTGGATGTGAACATATCGGTCATCGTCTCTGCACTCATTGCCATTCTTTATACCCTAGTGGGTGGGCTCTACTCTGTGGCATATACTGATGTTGTACAGCTCTTCTGCATCTTTGTAGGACTGGTAAGTGACACCACTCTCATATTTTCTCTCCCTTCTTCCTTCCTTTTTTCTTTCCTTCCTCCCTCCCTCCCTGCCTGCCTTCTTTATTTCCTTCTAAAAAAAAATAATACGTATCTTAACTCAGCAAAAATCAGTGGATATATGATTTTCCATAATAAAAATGTATGCAGTAGATTTAATACTATTTGAAATATGAACTGCATAGATAAAAATCCCTGGCTAATTTTTTGTAGATTTTGACAAAAAAAAAAGTGTGCCCTAACTCTAACTCTTAAAAATATCTGGGTCCTGCTTTCTACCCCTAGTAGTTTGAATCTAATTTTCTTGTAATCCGTTTTGGTAGGCAGTGGCCACACTTTCATCTCATGAGCAAAGTTAAGGTTTAGTGGCAAGCTAGGCAAAATACTTCTCTGCTTCTTCTGTTAGTTACTACAGGGACACAAAAAAAATATGTCATTAGGATAATCAAAGATTCAAGTATTAATCTTCAGTCTCTAAGATCTAAAAATAAGGGGCTTAATTACATAAGGGATTAACAAGTTTTACTGTTTATGTTAGTCCTCGGATAAATTAGATCCCACACATGTCTTATTAAGCAAAGAATACTTTCACTATGGGGTATTACTAGTATTAGGATAACAGTGAAAGCACTTTGGGGCATGTTAAATACATGCTAGTCTACTTGTGAATCTTTGCATCCTCAAATCTTAAAATGCAAACATAATAATTATATTTATAACAGTGTGAAACACCTAGTTCATGTAAAAGAAGTATAAATGGAAATGTGCATTCTGTGTTATAGACTGACAGGCATCCATGTGCACAGTCTTATCAAATACAAACATCATGTCAACTATCCTTGTGCAGAGCTGCAGACAAAGTATGTGCACTCATTTTTCCAATCAGGATTAAAATATCCTTGATTATATTTCTCTTACTTATTTCTCTTATTGTAAAAAAATCTCCAATGACTATTTTGAGTTTTGGCCCACATGTTTGGAGATAAATCTGGTAACATTTTATTGTACCTTTGTATCACTAATAACATCCCAGAAAAATCATTTGACTGTAATCTGAATTACACTATAAATATTAATTCCCATATAGTAACACAGCCTCCATTACCTCTTAACTGTGTTATAAAATGTCATAAACACATTTTAAAGTTAAATTACATAATATTTAATTTGCTCAAGAATTCTATTTATTTTCAAATTGTCCAAACTAAGTGGATGTACAAGACTCTAGATTTTACTCAGCACCATCTTAGCTATCCATAAAGAAAGCAGAAAACACAAAGGCTGATCTCCTGAAATGTCAGAAATGAGGCCAATATGGCTGATAGTAGCTTTCATAGTTGATGCACTTGTTATCGCAAGAAGCCCAACTCTGGGTCATCACCAACAGCGTATATCCTGCCTCATTGCTTTACATAAGACCAGAACATAAGACACACAGACTAATGACTCAAGTGTGTAGGTGTAGGAATAGAAGGGCACACATATATAAGGATGTATGAAAAATTTTTCCACCACAAAACATAACTAAGTAGATAAGTTGTGAGGGTAAACTGCTTTTTATTTCTTGGTTAAATTAGATTATTTCTGTGTATTTTTAAGTAAAGAATACTACATTATTATGGGTTTCTTAAAGCATTATAAAGTTGGCTGTCTAAATGTACTTTATTTTCATAGCTTTAATTTTTATGCATGCATACCTAATCAATATATACTTTGACTTTCCCTTCTCAGATTCTGTAATTTATGGGTTTTGTAATCATCCTTAGAGATCCAAAGCTGAACACTTCCTGTTCTGGCTTTGTTCCCTATTCTAACCCAGAGGCAGTTGACTCTGTCATCCTGTTCCTAGGAGCATCTTTCAATTCCAAAGACACTGTTCACCTTCCAAACTTTGTCAGGATATCCTGTGATACTCCCGTTTGTATCTGTGTTTTGAAACTCATTGTTAATATCCAAGACATTAAGCTGAAATATGTATAATACTCCAAAGAAACTCTTCTAGCTTCCAGTTATCTACAAAATAAAACAAAATTAAAACCATTTTGTTTGAAACTCAAGGTTTTCTTCTTGAGTTTTTTTTTGTCTCAAATAGCCAAAAGCCACCCCACTGCCAGCAAACCTTGTTACCCAACAAATCTGAACACACATGCACTCATGAGCACATGCACACACATACACACACACACACACACACACACACACACATCATGTGCAAATAATTCTTTAATTAAGATATTTCTCCTTAGGATATTTAGCTTTACAATGTTTCAAAAGCCAAACACATTAGAAAGAAGCACTGTTTGAAGTTTAAATTTGCATCTTTCCCAACCTTGCAAAATTCAGCTCAATCCTCTCTGATATTTAGCAGTGGAAAACAACTGTACTTCCCAGTCAACCATACAATCACATGGGAACAACCTATACATTGCAGTGTACTTTGCTGCTGAGTGGTAATATTTGGTAGGTCCTGTGAGTTAAAATTATTTTCTACTTTAAATGATTTCACTTCACATAGCCAACCTTAAGTTGAGTAGTAATATCTATATGCTTCTACTTGTTCATTCTTCCTTGACTCCTTTCAGCTCTGCCTCTCCTTACCAGTCCTGGGCACATCCTTCAATCACCTGTTTCCCTCCCATATTAATGGATATGTATCTTTGCTGAATTCATAAGAAACATAAAAATGTGTGTGTGTGTGTATGTGTGTGTGTGTGTGTGTAAATATGTGGGTGTATGTGATGCAATATTTTCTTCTCAAAAGGTTTATCTGACCACTTCTATGGTTTATCTGATCCAATATAATCAAATACATGAGTACTCAATGAGTTTTTTCATTTTTTTCTAAATCAGTGATTCATGGCATCGCATAGAGAACATAATTTCAGTTCCTTCTCCGTCTGAGAAAGAGCAGCTATTAAGCTGTGACAAGTCTGAGAAAGATGAACTAGGAACATGACCCATGTATATCCAGGACAGTTAAGCTCATAGCCAATGCTCCAATGTTACTCTTTGTTCCAGTGGATCAGTGTTCCTTTTGCCCTGTCACATCCTGCAGTCACCGACATCGGATTCACAGCTGTGCATGCCAAATACCAGAGTCCCTGGCTGGGAACCATTGAATCAATTGAAGTCTACACCTGGCTTGATAATTTTCTCTTGTTGGTAAGTTACACTGTCATCTGAGAAATGTGGTCTCGTTGTTCATAAAAATCAAAGGCATGTTCAGGATGTCACCTGTTGACTCATGGCTATCCCTGAATTAACTCTTTTCATGGAAGGGTGGAGCTACTAATGGTAGCCTACACAAAGTGGACAGTGAATGGAATCTTAAAGGTCCAACACTATATATCATTGCATGTTCTAGGTCCAGAGTTCTGCTATAATAGAATCCCATAAATCATGTAATCCCAACTGTAACAGAAGTTTACCTTAACTGGTGATCTAGGCCACCTGAGTCTTCTGATTTGTATTTTGGAGCAAAGCACTAAAATATCCTTTATTATGATATAAGTAGTTCATTTATGAATTACACAGTATATCAAATAGTGGAGTCTAGGCCCTCAAGACACAAGATAAGTTAGAAGTGTCACAAGGGAGCAGTTCAAAAGATGGGTTAAGCACACAGAAAACCCTAGTTTGACAGCACTGTGGGCTAGAGACAAGAACAGAGGAAATCATAGCAGAGTCAGGCTAAGAAAGAGAAAAGAACAATAGTTAGCTCTAAATTAGACCTACAGTCTCCTTTCCTTGGTCTCTCTGTTGTTCTTCCAAATGTATTTTCTAAATTGCCTTCTGTCTTCATCAATAGGGCTCCCACAACAAAGTAGACATACAGAAGTTTATTTTTCGAAACTCTAGCAGCTAGAATCTGATGTCAGGGTGTAAAAGGCCTTCCTTAGGTTTAGGCTTCTAATTTCTCACTATGTCCTTACATAGTAGAAAGAATAGCTATATTCTTCTTGACCCCTACTTCAAGGATCACCAATCCCATATAGAAGAGTTCCACTCTTTTCATCTGATTATCTCCCCAAAAGCTCAATTTGGTTCCAATCCTATCAAATTGGGATTTGATTTTTAGCATATGAACTTGTCTCTTTGAAAACAGTAATTAGATATTACTTTACTTAAAAACTATAAAGATTCAGAATAGTTTCTATGTATATAAAAGTAAATAAATGCTTATCATTCAGGGACATAAATGTCATTGATACACTAACTTATACATTTAAAAATAAAAAATAGTTTTGGAAGGATACAGACTTGAGAAATTATGGATTTAAGAATTTTACAATTTACTTTCAACTGTTTTACTTTTTAATATGTGTGACTTGTATTGGAAGGAAAATTACTCTGTGCTATGCTTGACACACATGAAATAAAGATAAATAAAACAAGCATGCCAAAGTTAAATCCTTCAAGAAAAACCACAGGTCACATAGCAAGCTCCTTCATCTATTCCCTTATTCATATACTAATTCCTGAATACCAACTTTCCATCCATCTGACAGATGGAGAAGTATCAACACTCTAGAGGAAAGTCCGTAATAGTCCATACTTCTCTCGGACAACTGCTATAGATCCTGAACTCTACCCATATCATATATGCAATGGTCCCACAGATGCCTGGGTATCATCCTGTTTTTACTTTTTTCATGTTAGTACCCCCTCAAGAAACTCTCATCTTCCTATATGTCCAACTCAGATGTCATTTCCACAGGCTTTGCACACTGCTCGCTGGTATCCGCTTATGTCCTCTTCTCTCAACCCCACATAATTGTTTCTCAGTTTTGTTTCCACTCAGACTTCTTGTAGCCTATATTAATGCCACAAACTTTTTGGTTTTGTATCTTTTATCTTTAAGCATACATCTAGTGTACATATTCACATTTATCAATTGTTTGCATATACTGTACTAAAATATATGTAATCTAATTAGAAAACTAAATCATGGAACGTAATAAAGACAGAAGTTCTGATCCTCTCTTCAGTAACTCAATGAGCATTCTGCACACTGTCCTTTAGTAAAATACTACAGAGCATTAACTCTCCCAGAGGAGTGTGAAAACATTGTCTTTCCTCCATTATCATGCCCACTATATAATTAACATCTATAGACATTCATTGGGCCACATGATTCATATTTCATCACATGATTTTCAGAATCCCAATTAGTTTTTAAATTTTTAATGTGAGTTGGAATTCCTGTCCCAAAGTGAATTGAAGACTTCTGGGCAGTTAAAAGCACCCAAATTAAGAAACAGGAAAACTGTCTAATATAGTCCCAAGGAGAAATTATTCAAGGAATCCAAGATTTTAAAATAAAAAAAAAAAATCACTAGTGTCACTCATTGACATGCCTTCTCTGGATGTTTTAACAACTATCATTACTAGATGTCTCGGAATCAACACAATATGTTTGTCATAGTCTGACTATGAAATCTAAGACTGAGGCATTGGCAAGATAAGTTTGATGAGGGCTGATCCTGCATAGCACATGCTTGCTGTGTCCTTACTTGGTAGAAAAGGGAACGAACTTCCCTTAATTATTTCTTGTTTGCTTGTTTTATTAGCAAAAATACTAGCTAGCTGTATAAGAACCCCATTTTCATGATATAATTAATTCACCCAGAGCCAATACTGCTACAGATTACTCCACCCAGAAGATCAGAATTTAAATTGACAAACATTGAAGTGTATGCTATACTGCAAACACAGTTGTAGCAGTTGGGATTTGTGGCCTGTGGAGCATTTTTCACACTTTACAATCTATTAAAACTTAGCAACTGATACAGTGTTGCAAAACTCCTAAGAGGCAGACTTTCATTTGCTCCCTTCATTTGACTTACTCTGAATCCCTGGGTTCTCATGCAGATGCTGGGTGGAATCCCATGGCAAGCCTACTTCCAGAGGGTCCTCTCTTCATCCTCAGCCACCTATGCTCAGGTGCTGTCCTTCCTGGCAGCTTTTGGGTGTCTTGTAATGGCTCTACCCGCCATATGCATAGGAGCTATTGGAGCCTCCACAGGTAAACATCTTACTTCTTTGTCACATTTTCAAGGTAGTGTCCCAAACCTCTAATGGCTATTTTTTCTATGCCACATCCCTCTTTCCCCAACAGAGTAAATGAATTCTTTCTCATGACCTCACCATGCTTTTGCTATAGCATTCAATAAATAGAATTCTAGTTCTGTGTTCTCTACCCGTGTTTGTTGCTTAGTGATGAAACCTTTGGAAACACCCAATTTTGGTGTATTAGCAATTGTATTCTGTCAACTGGGAGATAACTGTGATACACTCTGTATAACCAGACGGATCGGGGTTTAAAAATACTAATCCATTCTGAGTTTAACTATAAAGGGTAGAAATGAACACTGAAGGCTTTTCTACAGTCCTCTTGGTGAGCCAAAGAGATGCAAATATTACAAGCCACTGCCTTAGGAGACCATCATCCTTCTGTCATTAAGGTCCTCATGAACCATGGTGAACATGACATTTTATACTCTTTATTTTCAATAGTTTGTTAACCAAGATTTTTCTATTCTCCTTGCAGAAGCTAGGCATTAAATAAAATAAAGAAACTAAATACTAAGATAACATAAAAGAGCAAGATAAAATTATTTCCCTGTTGGCCTCTAGGAAACATTTCTAAAGTCTTGCCTTTCTTCTCTTGAATGTAATCATGCCTGTCATTCATGTTTCTTCTGTGGTAGAAAGAGGAAGCTAGATTCTCCCGCAAGTATGCTAACAACTTTCAGGAGGGTTCTGTCTTTGCAACCTGGTCACCTCCGTGCCCAAAATCAATATTATCACCTTGTGGAGTGGGGTTTCAGAGACCTAGAAAATGTGTAAACATAAAATCACAAGAGCATAATGACAGAAACTGAGATTCTGTGATCAGTGGAGAATTTTATGAGCTCCAGAGCTAAATTACAGCTGTCTTAATTTTGATTATGAGGCAACATTTGAATGAAAATATGTAACATTTACCCACATTGAGAAGCATTCTCTAAGTAGAGTCCATTAAAACAGATTAGAAAAAGTTCACCTTTTACCTTGTTTTCTCTTATAAAAGGAATGCTGTTTATTGAATTACTTTTGTGTATTTTTAGTTTAGTTTTTATAACAGAAGTCATGATTCATAGTATAATCTTCCCGTTCCATGTCCATACTTGATATAAAATAATAACTGACTAATAAAAATGTTGGCCAAGGTCTTCATCAGCATGTACTTCTGTAAAAAGAAAGTAGAGTTTGCTTCACAAGGGCAGATAAGTCCACTCCCTCCTAGATTGGGAGTACATTTCTTATTATTATCTCTTGTAACTTAATTTCCCAGTTCCAGCTTTAATCCTGGTAGCATTTAAGCATTGCTTTAATTGTAACTGTAATGGGAAGTAGAAAAATGGCAAGAACTACTACTTGTTGACCCTGACATTGTAACATCAAGGAAGATCAGGAAATATCAAATCAGACAACTAATGTACATATAGAGGTCCCTTGTCTTCTTCAACACAGGCTAAAACCAAACCAATCCCTACACTGGGACAGTGAAATGCTTTAAGAGTGAGAGAATTTGCCACTAAGTTTGACAACCTGAGTTCCATCCACGGCAACCAATGGTGGAAGGAGCAAACTGATTTCCACAAATTGTTCTTTTGACCTCCATAGTCATATGCCATAACACTTGAGTGCTACGTGTGCACAAGCATACATGTGTGTGAGCACACACACCAAAGCACCTAAATAACAAAATTGAAAGTATATATTCAAAAATAAACTAATGTTTCAAGTCATTTTATTATACCAAATCTGAAGACCTCCCAGTTACCTGAGCCTCATGAATGAAAAAGACTTACCTTTAGCATAACCTATCCCTCTTTCTATAATGAAAACTCTATATAAAATGGAATTGCTTAGAAGCAAACTAACTCAAACATAGCTCCAAGGTTGCACTGTCTTCAGGAAAAGGGTGAATGGGGGGGGGGGGTCTGCTATTATTTCAGTATGTACAAAGGTACCTGGGCCCCACTCAGTTCCAAGCAATCTAAAGAAAATGCTTTGGTTTAAGAAAGTTTGTTATCTGTGATTTTGAGGAAGCACCACTGCACACAAAGAACAGCTGGGTTCCAGGGCTCAGCAGGTGTAACTAAACCTGAATGCTATCGACACTCACTGGACACAGTCAGGTCAGACATATTACATGACCAGTTTATGGTCTTTCCATTTCAGTAGACCACGTGAGAGTTCTCAGGTGTGATGGTTGTTTCTGCTCCACAGACTGGAACCAGACTGCATATGGGTTTCCAGATCCCAAGACCAAGGAGGAAGCAGACATGATTCTCCCGATTGTTCTGCAGTACCTCTGCCCTGTGTACATTTCCTTCTTTGGGCTTGGTGCTGTTTCAGCTGCTGTCATGTCCTCAGCTGACTCATCCATTCTGTCAGCAAGTTCCATGTTTGCTCGGAATATCTACCAGCTTTCCTTCAGACAAAATGTAAGGCCAGCCTTTTATTCTTTCATTACTAGTAGTAGTAGTAGTAGTCATTGCCAATGCATTTGACATATTTATTATGCATATAGTATTGCAGGTAGAGTCTCTACAATCTGAAATGTTAAATTTGGGATGTTCCAAATTCCAAAACTTTTAGAAAACCAACAAAAATGTTACTAGTGGGAGGTGTCTATTATGAAATCTTGTACTAAACATAATATATAAAATACTAAACATATAAAATCACCTTCAGGTATATATACACTGTATATATAAAACATGTAATTTCTGTTTTAAAGTTGAGTTTCACTCCTAATGTATTTCATTATGAACATGCTAATATTTCAATGTTCAAAAATAAGCCCCTCTCAATATAAGACACTTCTACTGTCAAGCATTTTGGATGAAGGATACTCAAGCCTGTGTATACATATTAAGACTATATTGAAATCCACCCCTTATATTGATTCAAAACACACATTTAAATATAGTGTACTTATTTATTTATCCTGCAAATGAATCACAGCAACACATGTCACTGTTTATTTTCACAGTAAAGGAAACAAAGGAAATCCACCCCTTATATTGATTCAAAACACACATTTAAATATAGTGTACTTATTTATTTATCCTGCAAATGAATCACAGCAACACATGTCACTGTTTATTTTCACAGTAAAGGAAACATGGTAGTGTAAATTTTCCCCAAGAGAATGTCATGTTATTATAGTTTAAACTTCTTGTTTTTCTGGTAAAAGACAATGCAGCTTCAAAATTTAGAAAAGCATTTAATCTGATTAAATATGCTAGAGTCCTAGAGAGACCTAGTCACCATAAGTCATGGTGAACTACTTAACACTATTTTTATAACAAATTCTGTGGTCTTTGAATTCCACATATAACATATAGTAGCCTTTCTATTTGATTTTTCTTATGGAGCCAAAAGGTTCTAGGACAGCTTGCTACTGTAGTCCTTGGAAAACAATGGGCATCTCTTAAGAGTTTTTCTCTATCACATAATGCTTGACTTCTCACCAGGTCATAGTCATAGTCATAGTCAGCAAAATAAATCCATTGGAGCCAACTAGATGGCTCAGGTTAAAAAAATGTGCCTGCCACCAAGTCTGATGGCCCATATTCCATCTGTGGAACCCACATGATTAGAAGAACTGACACTTGCCAATTCTGACCTCCACACATATCCCATAGCATGTATATTTGCACACAGGTATGTTTATGAACACACACAATTTAAAAAACTGGTCCATTAGTTTCTCACCATGGGTATTCCCTAGAAACATTGGATATAAAGCACTAAAAAAGTAATCGTTTTGGTAGAACTTTTACAAGGATAAACTTTAAGGTTGCCAATACTCTCAGCACCTCATGTGAGTGAGATCTCACCTTGCCATATTTTATCTGTGACATATGATCTTAGTTCATCTCAGCTTTCCCTCTGTACATTCAGAAAAAGGTTTCACAGTCTCACTTTCTTCATATGGTAAAAAGAAGCCTTTACACCCAAGTGCCAGAGGTTGCATCAGTTTTGGACCCAGAAGACAGGATAAAATCAGTTTTAAAGCATAGAAGCTTATCCTACTCATCACTTAAAAAGCCATCACATTATTGGAAAAACTGACTGTGCATTGATTCCTCACAGGCATCAGACAAGGAAATTGTGTGGGTCATGAGGATCACTGTGTTTGTGTTTGGAGCATCTGCAACAGCCATGGCCTTGCTGACGAAGACTGTGTATGGGCTCTGGTACCTGAGCTCTGACCTTGTCTACATCATCATCTTCCCACAGCTGCTCTGTGTACTCTTCATCAAAGGAACTAACACTTATGGGGCAGTTGCTGGCTATATTTTTGGACTTTTCCTGAGAATTACTGGAGGAGAGCCGTATCTATACTTGCAGCCCTTAATCTTCTACCCTGGTTATTATCCTGACAAGAATGGTATATACAATCAGAGGTTCCCATTTAAAACTCTCTCCATGGTTACCTCATTCTTGACCAACATTTGTGTTTCTTATCTAGCTAAATATCTATTTGAAAGTGGAACCTTGCCTCCGAAATTAGATGTATTTGATGCTGTTGTCGCAAGGCACAGTGAAGAGAACATGGACAAGACCATTCTAGTCAGAAATGAAAACATCAAATTAAATGAACTTGCACCTGTGAAACCTCGACAGAGCCTAACCCTCAGTTCAACCTTCACCAATAAAGAGGCCCTCCTTGATGTCGATTCTAGTCCAGAGGGATCTGGGACTGAAGATAACTTACAATGACCCAGTCTAAAATATACAGAGCAGGGCATTCCGGTAGGGTAGTCCTTGAACAAAAGTTTGGAGTATATCTTACACTTGTTAAAATATAAATGTTTAGAAGAAAAAAGTTTTGCAGATATAAAGTAACTTATAATGGATGCATTCAGAAAAACTAACAATTGCACAGTGAGAAGGAAGCAAGCATGAAGGGAACAGCTTTATTTCTCATCATAGCACTTTTAATTTTGAGTAGCTTTGTTAAGTGTATAAAAATACATAAAGCCCCAGCCAAAGAAAGTGGCCAAATATTACTTATCTTTATTATGTAAAGAGGGAATATATATTATATAGTCCTTGGGAAGGAGACCGGATGGTCCAGATCATCGTCACTGGCTAATGCACTGGACACCAGTTTAATTCCTACAACATGGAGGTTATGTATTTATTCACAGTCACGACTGTGAATGATGCAGTAAGTTAGCCAGTTCACTTCTCTCCACATGTAGGTTGTCTTGCTCTTCCATGATCTGAACTGTAGCATTTACTCATTTTTCAAGATGTGCTTTCTTACACTTTCTTGCCTTCATGCATGTGTGCTCTCTCCATTCAGCCCTTCATCTATCCATCCCCTTTCTCTCTACTCCCTCTCCTTTTCTCTGCCCTTTTCCTTTCTCTCTATATTTCCCTCTCTTTATCTCTTCATATTTTGTTTTTGTGTGGTGCTGGAGATCTATTGCAGGGCCTTGCACATGCTTGGTAAGGGCTCTCCTACTGAGCTAAATCGAAGCCACACAATAAGTTTTTTTTTTTCAGTGATGCCATACATTATTCTAAGCACAAGCAACACAAACAATATCTTATCTAATAGTGACATTTTATGTGTAAATGATAGAAAACAGAGTCTATGTTGAAGTAGGAAAAAAGCACTGAGCTCTTTAAGTATGTCCACAATTGCCATATACTCAAAGAGAAGGGCCTGAAGCCAAGCATGAAATGATTGTTGGTCAGCATTATAGCAATAAGTCAAGAAGAAAACGAAGGAAGGAGAAGAAAAACAGATTTCTATCTCCAGCTTTTATACATTAAATGTTGTTACACATTATAAATATAATGTCTTGGCTTATCTTCTAAGTCAGTGTTGGAGGCAAAGTTGAGCCATATATAAAGAGGGGTTTGTGTCCAACATCTGTTACAAGTGGCAACTGCTTCATCAGCATGCATTCAATGCATATTTATTACCAGCGATTCCTAAACACCTCACAGAGAAACTGGAAAACAAACCCTGCTTATTTTTGGACATTCATTAATGTGATAGTTTAGTGCTAAGGATCTACTCTTGACATTGTTCCACATAAGCCATTTTTAGGGACCAGAAAGATCACCACAAGTGTATATATTGAATTTCACACATAATAGAAAACAAAAAGTAAAAACAAGTCATAGAGAGAAGAAGCCATCATTTTTAATATCTGTTGTATACATGGATTTCAAGAGGTCAGTCATTAAATGTAAGTTTGCTTCTCTTTGTAGCATTCAGAATTACATACAAACCTTGTACACCCAAACCCTAGAATTCTTTTTATAGGTTACAGTTGTTATTATTTCTCAAAGCATCAAAAGTTGAAACTCCTTTGTTTAAAAATATGACTTAAAAATTCCTAGTGTGACTTTTAAAATTTAAATTTAAATAATTATACATATTGTAATGTCCTATTTTTCAGTGCTGTCTCTATATTTAAGATACTTTATTAATTTGTGAATGTATGTAAGAAAGAGAATTCACTTACCCTCCAGTCTATCTCGGAATCAACTCACTAACTATGGAGTATTTGAAAGTATGGAGTCTGAGATGCTCAAACGTGGGGTGAGAAAAGAGTTAAAGGAAAAAGGAAACAGATAAAAAATAGAAAACATTGGGAATGAAAAACCACTAGTGACAATGATGTAATTTCTAGTAAACATGGTATTTCAGACCCACAAGGTCTTCCAGTATAGACAAAAGAGTGAAGTTTGCTGAATGCATCACTTTGTGTCCTTCTATCAGATGGTTGAGGTATGTTCTTGCATTATGAATATCATGGAGTCTCATTCACATTGTAGATCTCACAGTAAAGCAAGTTCTTTTCACAGACATTACATTTTGCAATGTTCTTAGTCAACAATTGTCCAACTAAGCTTATGATATTTAAAGTACTAAAATAGCAAAACATAAATGAGAGAAGAATCCCAAAATATTTACTTATGCATACTCTGGAATGAATTCCCTGTGATTTCCAAGCAAGGGATGATACTTCAAGGTGTGGAAGGTCTGTTCTGTGTTGTAATGGTGACATCTCTAAGTTATTCCAGATTCAGGCAGTGGACCTCATTTTCAAATCCTTAATGAAATCAAAATAACCCAAATGTTTCAACCTCTTGCTTGGGAAGTAATACCTGCGGATAGCACTGGGGCAAGATAGGAGTTTCACTCCCCTATATTACCAATGATTGTACTATGTTTCTTAGTTAATTTGTGTTTCTTTCCACATGTTCAAAACATCAAGCTTGTAGCTGGAATGATATGTCAATAAACTGTCAAATGCTCAGTGCCAAAATCCAATTTTATTGTTAGACTTATAAGTAGTGAATTTTATGTGAATATTATATGAATGTAAGCTTGAAATGAGTGCATTTAATATAATGTATATTGAAATTTTTATTTGTAAATAATGAATTAGCATTATATTTTAAACATAAATCATCACATTCCTTTTTGTCCTTCTACAAATTTATTCCGGTATTATATGTAACTTGTTATAAGTTTGTTATAACGTATGTTTGCTACTGCAGAGACAAATGCATATAATGGTTCCAAAACCTATATTTTTATCTGTCAAAATATTATACAAACTTATACTCAAATAAGTAGATTTACAAGTATATATGTATGTGTTCAAATGTAATGATACTATATTAAATTATTCCATTACAATTCAGGATATCATGTCTACATTTGATGTTTTGGGGGGCCTCTATTTAGATATAAATGGTGCTTGAAAATAATTATGCAATGGAAGTGAAATAAACAAATGTACAGGAAGATATTTAAATGTCAAGTGGGAAAACTGCAACTTGTAACATCTTGGAGCAATCTATATATCTTATCTTAAAAGCAGGTGCATCTTCTCTTAGATTATATAGGTCTTCTTTTGAATTAAATAAATATCAAAGTGTCCATTCCATTACTATAAAGATACAGACTTTTTAAATGGCTTTCTTATCACTGTTGATGTAGGACATATAACCAGTACACAGTGACAAACCGGTTCTTAGTACTCTCCAAGGTTACACTGAAGTTTCTTGTCTAAACATTTAAGGAGTATTTTAAAGTGGCATTTTATCTAGCTTCAGAAGAACTAAGGCCTCTTTGGAGTTAACCATAAGCATTATGTACATAAGACATGGACAAGTTAGAAGGATCTAAATGAGTTCCTGGAAGATTAAAGTGTACTTTTGACAAGGAAATGTGGCATGTTCATCCACCACTGAGAATATTCTTCCTTGTGTCCAAATTCTGCTTTATCTCAAATATTCTACAATAAAATTATAAGAAATGAAAACACAGAAAGCATAAAGTGCAGTCAAACCTGGTATAACAGTAGTGAAGTCCACCCGTTCAGAAGGATAATGCAAAAAGATTGGAAATACAAGGCCTATCTAGGCTACAGAGTGAGCCCAAGACCACCCTGGGCAACTTAGTGAGTTATTATCTAAAAGATGAGGGGTTTTAAAAGATGGGTGGGTATATAGATCACTGGGCAGTATACTCACCTAACCTGTGTAAAATGCCAGGTTCAATCACTATTATTGGTGGAATCAGAGGGTACATTCTACAGAAACTTAGGAAGATAGAAAAAAAAACGATGCCCCTTGCCAAGATTGTACCATTGGTGTAAGAACTCCAACAACAGTACAGTGAAAATAATCATCCTAATGTTACTTTTAGAGTCTCTCAAAAAAAATTAAGGTTCTCTAAAATAAATGATAAATTATGTTGATTCTGTTTTGATTCTATTTTTAGTTGGAAAACTACTGTTACTTATTTTTAAAAGATACTGTGTAATGTATTTTGGAGACAAACTTGAGTGCTGATTTAACAATTTGTTATCCAGAAACAATGAAATACATAAACCAAAGAGGACTTAGATCTGACTGTAGAATTTGGAGTAGTGGATACAGTGAAAGAAGTAACTACAAATTGGTTCCAACAGAAAAAGAAAAAGAAAAAGAAAAAACAAAAAGAAAAAGCAAAAGAAAAAGAAAAAAGAAAAGAAAAAAAGCAGTTGAATCATCCCATGGAAAATAAGATCTGGGAATCATGCTTACTGTTACAGGGCCTGAAATGAGAGACTGTTAGAATTATTGAAATTCTAGAGGTCTGTTTCAGCTATGCAGTACTTTTTTTTTCTTTTTGATTATTTTATTTATTTACATTACAAATGTTATTCCTCTTCCCGGTTTCCGCTCCACAAACTCCCTATCCCACTCTATCAGGGTGCTCCCCTACCTTTCCCACTCCTGCCTCACTGCTCTGGCATTCCACTATGCTGGGGCATCAAGCCTTCACAGAACAAAGGGCCTCCCCTCCCATTGATGCCAGATAAGGCCTTCCTCTGCTACATATGCAGCTGGAGCCATGGGACCCTCCATGTGTATTCTTTGGTTTGTGGCTTAGTCTCTGGGAGCTCCAGGGGATCTGGTTGGTTAACATTATTGTTCTTCCTATGGAGTTGCAAACTCCTGCAGCTCCTCCAGTCTTTCCCCTAACTCCTCCCTTGGGGTGCCCATGCCTGGTCTGATGGTTGGCTGCAAGCATTTGCATCTCTATTGGTAAGGCTCTGGCAGAGCCTCTCAGGAGACATCCAAATCAGGCTCCTATTAGCAAGCACTTCTTAGCATCAGCAATACTGATTGGGTTTGGTGGCTGCATGTGGGATGGATCACCAGGTGATGGCCTTTCCTTCAGTCTCTGCTCCACTTTTTGTCCCTGTATTTCCTTTAGACAGAAACAATTCTGGATTAAAATTTTTGAGGAGGGTGAGTGGCCCCATCCCCCAACCAGGAGATATGCCTAACCTCTGAATATGATCTCTATAGGTTCTCCCTCCCCTTGGATATTTCAGCTAATGTCATCCCCGTTGAGTTCTGGGACCCTCTTCCTTTCCTGGCTTCTTGGACTTTCTGTTGGCTACCCCCAGTCCCCCATCCTCCATTGCTACACACCTCTGTTCAATTTCCTGACCCTCTGTATATCTTCCTTGTCTCTTCCCAGACCTTATTTGAGAAAATTTATGTTTTAACAGGGTCTCTCTAGTTTGGGTTATGCATTATTTGGTTGGATAGATTATAATGTGATACATAGCAACTAAGCCTAGGGCCACAGAGAAAGGCATATGCCTTGACAGCTATATGTTCTTTATCAATTACACACTTGTATGGGTCTCAGTCTTCCCGATAAAAATGGTATGTACCTCTTATTAGTAAGCTACAATATACACACAAATTTACATGGTAGACAACCCTTAAAATAAGGAAACAGAACTATAAACTCGGCTCTTCAACTGAGAAGATTGTGACAAAATATATATAGTTACTGTATCATCATTGCTATCATGGAATCTACATACTGGATGAAAAAAACCAGAGTCCTATTTTAGCATCTTTTGACCTACAGATCACATTTGCTTTACAGTCACAGCTGAATAGAGTTTTCAAGCTGCTCCTTGTACACCCAAATTTTACTCCATGTATAACCTATAATGATGCCAAGTCTGGAGTGGCCTTGGTGGGGACAGAATGACCTGGTTCCTGCCCCTAAGACAAGGCCAGCAAGTGTGAACTTCCAAGAGTGTTGATGGCTTCTGTGGGTGTAGAACTTGTTTGTTTAATGATTTACATATTCGCATTCCTCCTTCAAGGAATGCCCTCCCCTTTAACTTTAATGATACTATGATAACAAGTGACAGCATGAGTCTGGAAGGTGAAGGTGTAGCTAATATCTCAGCAAAATGGTAAATGCTGGAACCTTCAGAACAGCCATTTAGGCTGTGGAAAATCTAAAAACATGAGTTCAAAAATATATATAATTTCTCAAAAAATAAGGATTAAATATGAATTATATGCAGGGCTTCATGAATCTAAAGGAACAAAGGTAGCTGTACTATGAGCCAACTTGTCAAAAAGATACTAAGGAAGGAGATAAAGAGATTTAAGGAGAGATTATCATAGAATATCACACCCAGATAAGTTTGGTTTTTGTTGTTGTTGTTGTTTATCCTTACAAAGGCAGACAAATTTCTGAGTTCAGGGCCAGCTTGGGATAGAGCAAGGTTTGTCCCAGATCTGGTCGAAATAGCAATTTCAGGATGGGTTTTACCTAGCTAGCTTATTGTCTGTGCTTAACAGAGGCAGGCAGATCCCTGAATTCTTTGCAATATTAAAAGAAAATATGTGCTTACTGTCTCCTAAGAATTAAGGGGCTGGGGTACAAGATTCTGATTCATAGGACAATCAAAAGGAAACCTGGAGTAAATGACTGGACTGATATGTAAAAAAAAAAAAAAAAAAAGGCTGGGGTTATGATCTGCAATAGATAAGTTATCTAGAGAATTTTTAGAATAGCAAACGAGAACTGAATGGAAAAGTCTTGAGCAGAGAATAGCAAGAGAAAGCTGTTTATAAAGAGATGTCTGGAGATCTCCAGAGAAAGCAGATCAGAGAGAAAGAAAGGACAGAGAGAAAACAGGCTGGAAAGCTGTCTCGAGCAGAGAATAAGCTACCAGCTTCAACTTATGATTTGACTTTGATTCATTTGTTCTCACTGCTCCCAGACACCCATCCCTCAGAACAACTCTCCAAGCAGAGGCTGGTCCTTAGCACATAACCATGACCTTCACTGAGAAGGCCAAGTTTTCCTTATTGTGAACTTCTGATTCTTTGCCAATACCACCTGCCAAGCTGGGTACCTCGGGTACCAAGGAAGAAATAAAAACTGAAAAGGCCCTTGGATATTTGAAATGACAGTGAAATGGTTAGATTTGTTTCTTTTTTGGTTTGTTTGTTTTGTTTTGTTTTTGGAGACAGGGTTTCTCTGTGTAGCCCTGGCTGTCCTACCAGGCTGGCCTCGAACTCAGAAATCCGCCTGCCTCTGCCTCCCAAGTGATGGGATTAAAAGCGTGCGCCACCACTGCCTGGCTAGATTTGTTTCTATGTGTGTTTCTGGTTATTTGAGTGAAAGCATAAAATGTTTTAAATTTTGTTTTTTATTTTGAGACATGAGTCTCACATAAACCTGGCTGGCCTCAAATTTACTATGTAGCTGAGGATGGCTTCCTGCTTCTGCCTTCCACATGTTAGGATTATAAGCATGCATACAGAATCTTAAAGAATCTTACAAAGATGTAAAATATTTGAAATTGACATTATAAAATTAAAATTTGATAATCAACTAAATAATTTGACTTTTAAAGCATAGAGTACTGTAGGGTGATGGCAAGTGCCAATGGCCAGAAAGCAGAACTGCTTGAATTTAAAAAACAAAATCAAGCTCAGGAAAATATTGTAAATTGTCTCACTCTATGTAGGTTAGAATGTCCCAAACATAGATAGCCATTGGCATGAACTGCAAGCTGTGACTAAGTGCAGTGAACAATGAAGGCTGAACCCATGAGAAAATGTGGCCATCCCAACCCATTTGTTCTTGCTCACAGGGCCAAAGTGCTCAGTGTATACCGCATGTCTGAATCAACATCAAGTTCACATTCAGCCCTTAGGAGAAACCTAACCTACATAGGGCTCATTTCATAGCAGATCCCTTGCCATTTTACTCTAACTCATACAGTTCAATGTTTGGTAATGATTTCCCCATATTTTACTTTTTATAGAAAACTCCTGAGATCTAAAATGCACACTTCTAAAACTAGAGACCTGAGAATGTAGCATGAAGAGGAAGGCACATTATTTGAACCCTGTCATTGCCTCACACTTCTCGTCCTCTGGGAGAGAGGTCAAGCTATACCCTTTATGAATTCTGGTTACTGGACCAAAGACATGCTATTTTGAGAGAGAGGGTCTGTACTTGTGTTGACAGGAAAAGGCTCTGGACCCCTTCCAGAGTGATAAGGATCAAATGTGACAGGGGAAGACCACCTGAAGATCTCAAAAAATTTGAGAAAATCAAATAAGACAGGTAAACTGATTGGCTGATTCCTCAAAATGAGAACAGCCCAGTAACTGGCTTATATAATAATGTCTCTAGCCAAAACGTCAGCTAAAATGAGACAATAGATCCTATTGGTTATGGAATCCCTAAGATTCTTCATGCCCTTCTTCCTATGGCATGAATGAAGACTTGTTACATTTATTTATTGATAAAATTAACTTATTAGAAAGACTTGCTCAAACAAGAAGCAAAATTTCATCCTTAACTGATCTGTGTATCCTGCACAATCCATACAAAAATCTTAATGGTACTAAAAATTTGGTTGTGAGATTCATATATTGCAGAATGTTCAGATCTGACAAGATTCATTCACTGGGTCACTGAACGACCTGCTGTTCTAGTCCCCAACTTCCTGATGCTGTACATAGTCTTGCTTCCAGAACAGCTTTAGTCTTGCTGCTGATTCTAGATAACTTTGCTTCATCCAACTTTTCATAAAGATCCAGACAGAACTTCAGTCAAGCCCTGAGTTTTAAGCCTACAGAGACTGGCTAACAGATGCTAAAACTAGCTTTCTTAAATCTAACCAAATTGTCTAATTTTCCTACTCTCCCCACTCCTTTAGAGAATTTTCATCTCTTCTATTCAGTAGGAAGAGCTGTGAAGAGTAGTCATCTCAATCCCTTGGGTTTGGTCTTCTGATTATGATTATTTTATAAATTATAGATAGGTTGTCACTTTAAGGGATAATTTGGGAATGGTCATAATTTTGAACAGGAAGGAAATAGATGGGATGGATTACTAATTTTATTCTTGAACAAAGCATTGTGTAGACACTATCTTATATTGGTATAAATCTTTGTAATTGATACAAATTGAACTTATAATTTCTTAAATTGGTACAGAATGTATATTGATACAGATTTAAGGTTTTCATTGCTATAAATTTCTATATTGATACAAAATTTGAGATTAATATTGTTACTCTTAGATAGGCATTGTGCCTATGCAACTCATTTAAGAAAACAAGGCTTTTGTAGAGCAGAAACTGAAGGAAAAGCCACCAGGGGATCCATCCCGTATACAGTCACCAAGCCCCGACACTATTGTGGATGCCAAAAAATGCTTGCTGAAAGGAGCCTGATACAACTTACTCCTGAGGGGCTCTGCCAGAGCCTGACAAATACAGAGGCGGATCTTCTCAGCCAACCATTGGCCTGAGCTTGGGGTCCCCAATGGAGGAGTTAGAGAAAGGACTGAAGGAGCTGAAGGGGTTTGCAACCCCATAGGAAGAACAACAATACCAACCAACCAGACACCCCAGTGCTCCCAGGGACTAAGCCACCAACCAAGGAGTACACATGGCTCCAGCTGGATATATAGCAGAGGATGGCCTTGCCAGGCATCAATGGGAGGGGAGGTCTTTGGTCCTATGAAAGCTTGATAGATGCCCAGGTGGAGGGGAATCGAGGGTCGGGAGGTAGGAATGTGTGGGTGGGGGAACACCCTCATAGGAGCAGGGGAGGGAGATGGGATAGGCAGTTTCTGAGAACGGGGAAACCAGGAAAGGGGATAACATTTGAAATGGAAATAAAATATCCAATAAAAAAAAAAAAAAAATGCAAGGCTTAGACCCAGTAGAGTTA
>JADRCH010013324.1:27500-28755 GCA_019843965.1 Rhynchomys soricoides
CTACCCAGTTAGAGTTCTCCAGGGCCAGAGCCTGTACTCTCACTTTGAAACCTATAAGGAGTATAAAAGCATGAGAAGTGATTCTTGTGGACGTTTTCTAAGAAATTCCAAAATTAAATGTTAAAGATCATTTAATTTTTTATCTTTTTACAAATTATGCCTCTAAGCAATAAATCTATTTTTAAGGAGAATTAACTTAAAATGTGTGCTAAGTGCTGTCATAATGTGGTTACTTAGAGATTTTACCTTAGAGAAAAGGTGTAAAGAGTTGGTTTAAGCCTTGTTAATTCAGTGTATGTTACATTTAAATTATTTATTACAAATTTGACACGACTGACTGCTTTCATCTCTCATCTGTTGGTGGACAATTAATTTTAGAAAACTTTATAAAAGGACTCATTTACTCTTGACATGGTAGTCACTGACTCAGACATTAATTTACAATTTTGTAGAGCAGCTGTTCTCAACTTGTGGGTTAGCACCCATTGGCAAAACTCTATCTCCAGAAATATTTACATAAAATTTATAAAAGTAGCAAAATTAAAGTTATGAAGTAGCAATGAGAATAATTTTATGGTTGAGGAGGTCACCGTAATATGAGGCTTTGTCTTAAAGGTTGGCAGCATTAGGATTGTTGTAAACCACTGTTATAGAGAAGTTCCTGCTGAGAAATCATGTTAGTGTTTAAAAGAAATGTACAGAATTTATTATATATAAAAGCAAGGAATATCACTTAGTCACTTTCTCTTCAGATTCAGTCTTTACATGCTGACTTTAACTGACTTCCTTTACATAGCTTCCAAATGTCTTTTCTTTATGCAGGGGTCTAATGTAATCAAATATCTAGTTATACTTATCTTTTACGAAGCTCTGGTATACGAACTAGCCAGTTGTACAATTGCATTTAACCTATGTTAACCTTGATGTAAAACTTTTTCTTATGTAACTTTGTGTCTTAGTGTTCCCCACAAAGTTGCATAGTTATTACCTGCAGACTTATGTTCTGGGTCGCTGTCAGGACACTTTGGAAGGGCCTATTTTGTGGCCCCTCTGTCAGCCTTGAAATAGTTACTGAGAGATCAACACCACTAAACCTATAAAAGCAGTTTAAATGACCTCTAAACAGGGACAAATGGGCCACATGTTAGCATTTCCTCTAGTCTCAGCCCAAAAGATAAAGGCCTGGCTCACATATAAAATGACTGTTTCTTTCTCTCTCTCTCTCTCTCTCTCTCTCTCTCTCTCTCTCTCTCTC
>JADRCH010013324.1:28855-62278 GCA_019843965.1 Rhynchomys soricoides
CTCTCTCTCTCTCTCTCTCTCTCTCTCTCTCTTTTTCTCTCTCTCTCTCTCTCCATGTGTTCCCTGCTGGTCTTTTTCTTCCCTTCTTTCACTCTCCTCTCTCTTTCTGTCCTTCTCTGTCCACTTTCTTTCTCTGCCTCTACTCTCTTCCCCAGACCCCATTCCCAGGTCCCAAATAAACTTCTTTTATACTAGACCTGTCATATGACTGATACCTGGAGGGTGGGGTAGAGGCACCTTAGCATAGGCTCTCTAAGGTACCCCCTCCCACAGTATTTTACTATTTTATAAAGCACATCATTATGAGCCTTCTAATTCATTCCCTTCTTGCCACTTTGGACATTGTTTTGTGAACTCAGACATAAAACTGCTGAATCTTCTTTGTATCAATTAGCCTCTCTCTGTCTCACTAGCTCAGGTCTGCGTAAAATCCTTCAGAACTAGCTAGACTGCTTGACTACTGCAGTACTCCATGATTAAAAAGGACCATATCTGACTACTCCTAAGGATGGGATCTGTGTCCTAGTCATACAGTGATGCTTCCATGCCAACGAATCCTGTTTTGAAATAGTGTCTAGAGAGAGGAACCAGAAAAAAAATTGAAGCAAGAGCTTTCTCCTATGAATGGGTTTTTTGGTTCTTTCCTACTCTGGTTCCTCCCCTTGATCATGTCTAAGCCCTTGGTATGTTCAAACTTATCTTTTAAACCTGCTTTATACTTATGTTTTAAACCTGTTTTTTAAATGTTTTACTTTCTGAACTTCACCCTATACTCAAGCGAAATGTTCCATACAAGCTCTCACCCTACAATAACTGCATTTGTTCCCAACACATCGGCAAAACCACCTTTTAGATGCTGTGGAGAAGCTGGCTCAAAAGAACCTTCATCCCTTTCACTCTAGGTCAGATACAATTCTTTACATTAGTCCTCTGTTTTCTTCCTTTCTCTTCCTTTGATGCAATGTAGTTTCATGCTACTTCCAATAGCTCACTTCACTATAATACTGACATTGGGACTGGTCACTGACACCTGAATCAACTCTATGCCCCCTTTTTCTCACTGATCTATTTTCATTTCTCCCACTTCTGTTCCTCCCTATCATTCAACTTTACTGAGAAATATCTTAGTTTTACTCTGCAACCAAATCATTTGCCTATAGCTCTCTGATTATTTCCCAAGCCTCTTTAATAATACAAGACAGCAATCACTTGATCCATACACAAAGGATTGTTAAGACTCTCTTCCTGTACATAATAACCAAAGGACCCCCTTTTCAATGGATCTTTAAGATCCAACAAAGACCCTCATCAGCAAAAACAAACAAATGAAAAAACAGGTACAACACCCTGCCCTGCATTTTTTTTTATATCTTCTCAAAATAAGAATGACCATTTCACTTCCCAGCTTCCCTTGGGAATGAAAGAATGAAATAAAAAGGAAGGAGGACATGACTATTAATGTATGCAGACTTTTATTGTAGATATACAGGAGAAAACAGGCTGAGGGAAAAGTTCAGGCTGCACATTGCTGGCAGACTAAATCAGAGCATAAAAGAAGAGAAAGGGGGAGAGAGGATCATAGAGAACCAAGAGGCCAAGAGGCATCATCAGGTTTAGGGAATGGAAACAGAAGCCCAGCACTTGGGTGGGAGAGATTTAGGGTAGGAGACAGGGAGAGAAGTACTGGAGGGAGCCACAGGTAACCAGTGTGGCTGGGAAAGATGGCCAGTGTTTGCTTTGATATGTCAATAGCAACTTTAGGTAGCCATTTGCCCCAGGTTTCTGAGAACTAACACCTTGCAGACCATGGAATCATTTTTACCCCCATAAAGGGCTACCTCTTTGTCTGTAGGATTTTGGTCATCTGCTCACACCTGTATGACAAAATGCCCCTTCACCATGAATAAATATAATCCTGCCTAATGTCAGACCAAGTCTCTTTTCCTTTCTGCCTTAAATTTCTACAGTTGCTTTATTTTAAAATAATCTAAAAGTTAGGATATGTGACCTGTCAACTTTAAAGTGTTAGCTGTTTCTTAGTTTGCCAATGCTGGTTGCACTGCAAATGTATCATGTAAAATCTATATTAAAATTAAAACAAAACAAAACATTTTAAAGGCCCAGCCTAACATTACAAACTCCAAGTGTGTTCAGACTCCATCTTATATTGAGCTTGTTTTCAGGCTGAACTGAGGCACTGGAAAAAAGCATAACTTGTTCCAGGAACCAAGACACCTGCTAGCAAGGATCACAAACTTTCTTAGTAGCAGCTATTCCACCCTTAGTAACAGGCAATTGGCTCTTAGGAGGATTTCAGATTTCTCAAAGTAGATTTCTCAAATTAAACACAATTGTACATAACAATCTGAAATCATTGCTAGCCAATAGGAATGTGCCAAGCTATAATTTCTCAAATGTTAACCAATCATATAACTGCCAAGTTGGAAAGCCCCTCACCTTTTGAAACTGTGATAACTAAGCAAGGCTTTATCAGCTTGGGACCTTCTACACCCATCCACTGTATTGAAGAGGTTGGAAGGTCTTAGCTTGAGCTTAAATAAAGACTCTTTGATTTTGCTTGTGAGTTGTACTCCTGGTGATCCCTGGTGTTCTGTGGGGAGCCCGTGATCTGGGCACAACACTTTAAAATTTAAAACAAAACAAAACAAAACAAAAAAACCAATAACAACAAAACACTTGGAAGTCTGATTTTTTTTTTCTTTGTCAAATATGAAGAGAGTTTGGTGATTCCCAGAGGACTCAGTGAGACCACAAAATTTTATGAGTGCCACCATTTTGCCATGTGATAACATTAGCCATTGTGGTGGTTAATTTGCATGCATTTGCCTTCTTTATGATACCATTAGCAAAAATGACTGCAAAGTCTCATGGTTGCTTCTATCTTGATGAGCTAGCTCCCTTAGCCAAGATTTTAGGAAATCACATGGTTGTTTTCTGTTCAAGGTAAACTCAGCTGCATGCTAAAGTAAGCTCACCCTCCATCTGGGAATTCCAAGTCCTTGTGGAATCCACCACTTCACAGGTCAAATCTGGATTGCTGTACCCCTTTTTAAAAAAGCTACTTAGATAGATTTATATGAATATAAGAGGAGATGATACCTATGGTCTAGGCAGGCAAGTCCAAAATGGCAAAGTAAAGAAGCATGGGAGGAATTTCATGGTATCAGTTTGAGGGAGCTGAGTCTGATTTTAGCTGATAAAATAGAGTCAAAGCAGAATGTTTCAGGGTTTCAGAAGAATAACTTCCTGAGGAATGCCAGCAGCCCAGTTCCAGAATGGAGAAAGAATTGCTCTGTTTTGTTCTCCTTTTCCCAGTCAAAAAATCAGGGAGCCAGCCTGATCCAGGACAGAGAGTTAGATGACAAACATATTATTTTGGATGGGAAGGCTAAGTCCCATATAGAGTCAATGTCTCAACTTAGACAGGTCAGGAAATTTTGACAACATAACTTAATATGTTCTGTTGGTAGGAAGGGACAATATCAACCAGGTTAGCATCTAGTAAAGAGGATAGGGAATTGAGTTTAGAAGTTAGAGATGGTTGATGAACCAGCCTGCTCAAAGGTTATCTTATAGTAAAGACAAACTAGCCTCATTTCTGATTATGATTAAACCTCTATTTCTCACGGAGTGAGCTGTAACCACCTGTAACTTAACATTCTTCACTGCCTGTTCCAGGGAACAGCAATCATGTCTTTGTTTCAAAACCATCATGCAACTCTTCCTCTGTTTCAAAAGGTTCTGACTACATTGTTACAACTATGATATTAAAACTACCTTGCAATCATCTCTTTTTGTTTTCAGAAGGTCATTATGACTATCTTGTTATACTTATGTTCTGCTCCTCTAACCCTGCCTATTTTGCGCACAAAATCTCCCATACGGAAACCCCCTAACTCTGAGCTATAAAAACCTTGTCTTCCTCATGTCCAATGCTAGTCTCTTGGACCCTAATTTTAGGGAGAGAAAGCTATGTACATGAAAAAAGGCTTGTTTTATTATTTCTTATTTTAATTAGTTTGGCCTTGATGCTCTGGGTCTGCAGTCTTTCTTGTCAAATCATGAAATTAACATGATAAAATGTGAAGTGCAGAAATGGAGAAATATAACAGGACAGGAGTGAAAATAAAAAAATAGGCTTAAATTTGCAGACTTTGAACCTTTGCTGCTTTAGCTAATCAGGTTATCTAAGTCAGAGAGATCTGAAGGTGGAGGTACCAAATTACGGCTAGGTGGCTGGCCATTGTGGATTAAAATTAGAGCCAGATCTAAAAGAGCCTTCTGCTCCTGGAGATGCCTGTCTTTCTCTTATTTTCACATCTCCTCCATCAATTTTTATCTAACAGAAAGGCTATAACTCTTAAACAAATACTGTGATTTCTATATTCAGTAAAAGGACTCTTGCATTTCCAAACGTATTGGTAGATAAGAGGAAACAAAAATATTGTCTTTACAAATTTACATAGAAAGTCCTTCAATGAAATAAGGGTTTGAAAGTTTATAAATGTCCTTAAATGGAAAATTCTGTTAAATAATCTGTGACTTCATCAGAGGACTTAAGGTTAGACTTTTCAAATTACTTGTTTTGTTCTAATATTCAAATGATTTTCTTCACTTATTCTAAGTATAAATTCAGTGACTTTTAGTATATTTACTGTTTTGACACACCATCTTTACTATGTAATCACAGGATACTCCTATCATCCTGAAAAGCAATATGAGTTTTCCTATGAGTTAACTTTTTACTATTTTTAAGATAAATTAATTTTTCTCATGACTTATTTCAATTATGACTTTTGGAAGTCAGTACACTATGTACAGAGCAACACCCAGCTTATTTTTGTAAATTAGCTTTAAAATGTATCATTGTCAAGAAGAAATATTTCAAATGAGGGGTTCCATAAAGTACAAAGAGTCCAACCGTCAGAATTTCTTGGTCTCAAGTATTTTTATTAGCATATTTACTCATCTTTGTTAAATTTTGTCAACTAGATTATAATTTCCCTATAAACAAGAAAATCAAAAAAGTTTTTTCTTCAATGAAATAGTTACTGATAAATTTGTTTTTATGTAGATTTATTCTCTGCTTGAAGCCATATGAGTGACAGAGAGTGGCTCTGGGTGAACTCTGAGTGGCATGTTTATTCCTGGTACAGCCAACCTCAGATGAAGTACTTTGCAGTTCCCTCATGTTGGGGAAAAATATGACAGAGGGAAGCAGGGCATGACTTTCCATCATGCAACAGGCATAACAAACACTCTCTAGGCTTTCCTGTTCATCACAGAATAAAGGAAGAGAGGAGAAATCACAATGAAGAGCAAACCAAGGAAGGAGCTTTTCAAAACCTAGATGGGAAGCAGTTATAATATTGAATTCCTACAGGATTGAACAGTACCCAGGAAAGTAGACTCTGTCCACCTCATCTTTTGACTTCACACTCTTCAGACCGTGACCTTATTCCCTTTGCATTAGAGATGTGCTCTCTTTGTCTTAATAGTTAGTCATAAGGCTTAATTTTCAAGTACAGTGGAAGTTTCCTCACAAGGAAATTTTACTGCATTACAATACACTAGCACTAATGGCTATCATGTAAGTCCCCATACCCTACCTTTTCTGACTACCAATTTAAAACTATCTGAATCTGTGTTTTTTGAATTGCAATTCATAAGAGCACCAAGGAAAGACCTTTATATGGTCAGTTTCTGTACTGCAAAATGGCCATAGACATTTATCTTTCTGAGTCTGGGTCACCACTCAATATGATTTTTTCTAGTTTGATTCATTTACCTACAAAGTTTATTACTTCATTTTTATTAGAGATGAATAGTATTTCATTGCATGCACGAACCTTATTTTCAGTATTCGCTCATCAGTTCAAGGATATTTAGGCTGTTTCAATTTCCTATCTCTTGTGGATAAAGCACATATGAACATAGCTGAGCAAATATCTGTGGAATAGGATGTCAAGTTATATGCCAAGAGGTGGTATAACTATATCATATGGTTTTTTTTTTTTTTTTGAGGTTTGTCTACACTTATTTCCAAAGTAAAGACCAGCTTACAATCTTACCAACAGTGAATAAGAGTTCCCTTTTCCCATACCTCTCCAGCATTTAACGCTAGTTGTTTGGTTGATCTTTCCATTCTTACTGAAGTAAGATGAAATCTCCAAGTTTTTGTGGTTTTTTTTTTTTTTTTAATTTGTATTTTGCTAGTTTCTATAGATGATAGGACTTCATAAAACTAAAAACTTCTGCATAGCTGAGGAAATAATCAATGTGATGAAGAAGAAGATCATAGAATGGGAGAACATCTTTGAAAACTATAAAATAATCAAAAAAATAATATCTAGACTATATAAATATTCTAAATACAAAGAGTCAGAAAACAAGTGACCCATTCAAATTTGGCCTTGGGATAAAAACTGATAGTTCTCAATAGAAGAGAAAAAGAAGTTAAGAAGTATTTCAAAATAGAGTTCATCCCGAAGATGCTTTCTTTTCCACAGTGTATGTTTTTAGCATTATTTTTGTTAAATATTAAGTGATTAATGTGATGTGTATTCATGTTTTGGCCTTTGATTTTTTTTTGTCCCTTTTATCTACATTTTGGCTTTTGTGCTAGGATCATATTGTTTTTATTATTTTGGTTTATAATACATTGTGAGATAGATGGTATTCCCTCCCACATTTTTTTTTTTTTTTTTTTGGATATGTTTGGGCTATCTGGAGAATTTGTGGTTCCATAGAAATTTTAGGATAGATTTTTCTGTATATGTGAAGAATAAGATGAAGTTTTGACTGAGATTGCATTGAATCTGTAAATGTCTTTTGGTAAAATGGCTATGTTCACAAAATTAATTTTACCAATCTATGAGCTTGAGACATCTTTACATTTTCTAATGGCTTTATCTCTCTTCAGATGGTTAAGGCTTTTGTTATAGAACCTTTTTATATCCTAGGTCAGGTTCATATCCTAAATATTGTATTTTATCTGAAGCTATTCTGAATGGCAGTGTGTCTATGATTTCCTTTTTTATAGGCTTGTTTCTGGTAAATAGACAGACTATTGATTTTGTATGTTGATTCTGGGTCCTATGACTCTTCTGAAATTGCTGTTTGTTTCTGGTTTTCTAGTAGAATATTTGGGATCTCCTATGAATAATATCATATTATCCACTCAAAATTTGACTTCTTTTTCTATTTATACCCCTTTAATTTCCTTCTCACATGTTTATTGCTACAGTTAGTGCTTTTAGCACAGTATTCAAAAGAGTAGGGGAACTAGATAGTCCTAACTCATTCCTTACTTCACCAGTGTTGCTTCAAACTTTTCTCCATTCAGAATAATGTTGGCTGTGTGTTTATAATATACACGTTTTACCATTGTAAGGTATGTTCTCTCTGGTCCTATGTTCTCTAAGACTTTTGTCATGCAGCTGCGTTGTGTTTTCTAAGACCTTTTTCTACATATATGGAGATGATTGTGTGGTTTTGTCTTTAAGTAAATGTATTTAGTTTATTACATTTATAAATTTATGCACGTTGAACCACCCCTGCATCTTTGGTATAAAGGAAACTTAGTTTTGATTGATAATCTTTTTTTGTTCATGTCTGTATTTGGTTTACATGCATTTTATTGAGCATTTATAAAAGCTATGTTCATCAGAGATACTGGCCTGTAGTTTGGTTTCTTTCTTACTTTTTCTTACATTTGGGGCTCTTGTCTGTGATTCACTGGAGACTCCCTGACCCAAATAATAAAGTCATTTTTTTTCCAGTTGTTAAGTCTGGGCATTCGGTTGTCTGTTGTCCTGTCCATTTCCGTGTTTCTGGTTTGGGTTTAAGCTGGAGGTGGAGAGGGACGAAGAGGATGAGTATTTTTGTTAACCGGCCAGGGACAATGGAGGGCGATCCCAACTCCCTACCAGAAGCAAGAGAACTTGCTAGTTATCATCTGGCTTCTGAACTGGCTGTGGGTCTATGGGTCTCCCATGCATAGGGAGGAAGACCATGTAAGACATCCTTTTGGTTTTGGATTCCTGGAATATCCTGCTGTGTCTGTCTGTGTGTATTCTGTTAATGCTTTTTGTACAAATTTTTCTTTGATTCCTTGGGTGGGATAAGCATAAAGTACCCCATTGGGCTTGGTCCTGAGCCATTTTAAGGACTTTCACTAAGTCATAGAAGACTCAGGTCTGGTTGTTCCTCCCCACAAACTGACCATCTTTTGAAGGAAGGAATGGGCCACCTGAGGAGGAGACTTTCCATCTTCTCATCATTTACAGAGTAAATGTAGTTTATGAGGCCTAGGGCCACCCATACCAAGTAGCATCTGTCATCACACAGCAATACCTTGTAGATAAGGCCCCTGTTTGGATGAGACATTTTTATGTTACAGGACTTACCATGCCCCCTAAAAGAGTGTCAGTCTTGGCCCCCTGCCTTGTTCCCCATTTCTGCTCCTGCAGAGGATCTCCGTCTCCCTCCTTATGTTCCTGCTCTTGCTGCCACTGCCTTTGCCCAGCCAGCACAGGTGGAGGGAGGAGCAGTCCCTGACTCCCCTGATTCTCCTGATTCTACTTGGAGTCAACTTCTGGTCTAGACTGCCCAGAGGGCTGATTCTACTATGGCCTTACCCCTCAGATGCTCAGGGGAGACAGTTCATGAGATATGTCATTTGTCATGAATGATCTTTATGATTGGAAGTTGCAGAACTCCCCAATGTTAGAAAGACCATGAGCTCTTACAGGTCTTCTAGATTCAATCATGCTGACTCACCCGCCCACCTTGGACGACTATCAGCAACTGTTCCAGGTCCTCTTCATGACAGAAGAAAGAGAGAGGATTCTGGAAGACACCCAGAAATTGGTTCAGGGAGCAAATGGGCTGCCTAATCAAGTTCAGGCTGATATAAACGAAATCTTCCCTTTGACTAGACCCAACTCGGATTTTGACACTGCTAAAGCTAAGGAGAAGCTCCGGGTCTGCCACCAGATTCTGATGGTGGAGGGCTGCAGGTGGCTCCGAGAGGCTACCAGACAGCCACAAATTTATCAAAGATGAGCCAGCCAGATGATGCAGGGAAAGAATGAGAACCCCAGGGAATATCTAGAAAGACTTTTTAAAGCCTATAGGACCTACACTCCTTTTGACTCAGAAGCTGGAGAGCACTAATCAGCTGTGAACAGGGCTTTTGTTAACCAAGCTGCCTCTGACATCCATTACAAACTTCAGCTACTGAATGGCTTGCAGCCTGCCTTTGGCACCCAAAAGTCAACCTCTCTATTTGCCTTTGAATGGCAAGACTTAGAGAAAGACTTCAAGAGACAACTGACTTGGACACACTTGCATCAAGAATTCAAGAACTCACTCAATTACCTTTGAGTAGGAATTGCATGAAGACTTGGGTGAGTCCCAGTGGGCCTACTCCCAAATAACTGTGCTCCAGTGTATATTTCGGGCCCCTGACTTGGAGACATGCCAGAAAGCCACAGGAGACCTGCTACTGGAGCTAAGTCAACTTGGCTAGCGAGTGTCTTCTAAGAAGGCCTAGCTTTGGCAACTTGAAGTCACCTATCTTGGGTACATAATCAAGGGGGGGGGCAACACATGTTATTAGACACATGGAGGCAAACCACCCTTAGCATCCCAGTTCTATTAACCCAAAGGCAAGTACAGGAATTTCTGGGATTTGCCAGGTTTTGTAGACTTTGGGTGCCAGAGTTCATTGAGATAGCTGAACCATTATATGAGGCCACCCAGGACCAAGAAGACAAAGTAGACATCCACAAACCTTTCCACCTGTATGTAGATCAGAAAAAGGGGATAGCAAAGCAGCTGCTCAACCAAACTTTGGAATCATAGAAAGGACTTATTTATCTAAGAAGCTGGATCCAGTGGCCCAAGGATGGCCAGTGTGCATCCAGATCATTGCTGCCACTGCCCTGCTAGTCAAGGATACTGATAAAATAACCATGGGGCAGGAACTTGTTATCACCTCCCCCCCCCATGCTATTGAGAAGACCCTCAAGAATCTACTCAGCTGGTGACTGTCCAACAACAGACTGAAACACTTCCAGGCTCTACTTTTGAATCCCCCTAGCATAAAAGATAACCCATTATTTGCCCTAAACCCAGCCAGCCTGCTACCTGACCCATCCTCAGACATGCAACATGATTTCTCTATAGTTCTGGGGCATGTCCAGAACATCATGTCCGACTTGACTGACATAACCTAGCCAGACAGGAATGTATCTACTTCATGGATGGGAACATATTTATCCAGAATGCCATCAGGTACACAAGGGCAGTGGTAATGGACTTGGACTCTGTTATTTGGGCAACTGTTTTGCTGCCAGAAACGTCAGCTCAGAAAGCTAAACTAAAGGCTCTATCCCAGGCTTTAAAACGGCAAAAGGAGCCATAGCTAACATTTATAGTGACAGCAGATGGGATTATTGACTGCTGAAGGAAAAACCCTCAAAAATAAGGAAAGAATGCTTGCTTTATTGGAGGTATTATGGCTTCCTCTCAAAGTGGCCATAATTCATTACCCCAGGCATCAGAAAGGGACATCATAAATAGCCTGAGGGAACAGGCTAGCTGATAAAGCCAAAAGGGAGGCTGCCTGAACTTCAAAGGCCAAAGTCCTGGTAGCTTTGCTGCCTCCTGCACTCCCAGCCATCCCTGAATACACTGCTGAAGACAAATAACATCAGTCAAAATGCCAAGGAATTTACAGAAGAGATGGATGGTTGTTGACCTCTGAAAGCTGTACCATCATGCCTAAGGATTTCATCAAGCTTCATGCCTGGGTCACCAAAAACAGAAGGAATTGCAGTGAGGGGCAAGGTACAAAATATTTAACTTAGAACGCTTGGTTGAACGGGTAATCTCAGACTGTACCACCTGCCAGGCTGTGAACGCCTCAGGCCCCTATCAAGGAGCTGCTCCAGGAACCAGAATCAGAGGTCAATGGCCAGGGACTAATTGGGAAATAGGCTATACAGAAATGAAACCCGGAACCTATGGATATAAGTACTTGGTAGTTTTTATAGGTACCTTTTCAGTATGGGTAGAAGCCTACCCTACAAAGAAGGAGACTGCCAATGTAGTGGCGATGAAGCTTCTGGAAGACATCATGCCCAGGTATGGATTGCCTACCCTACTTAGGTCTAACAACAGACCAGCATTCAATCTCTAACACAGATTTGGAGGATCAACTGGAAATTACATTGTACATACAGACCCCAGAGTTCAGGGCAAGTACAGAAGATAAATTAGACCCTAAAGAAGGCCTTGACCAAATTAAAACTTGAAACTGGTGGTAACTGGGTATCTCTCCTACCTTAACACCCCCTATATTTTAGGTTGGCCCCCTCTTTGAGATCCTATATGGAAGACCCCTCACTCCAGACTGAAGTATGCTGCCCAACTCCAGTCTGATATCTTAGCTGAATATTAACAGCATAAAAATTTAAAATCCCAGGAAGCCCTGCACAGTGGAAGCAACTTTGGCTTGCCATCTGCCATGTTTATGACTCGGTTCCTCCCCCTCACCCCCATTGCTTTGAACCAGGTGATGGAGTCTGGATTGAGATACATAACCAAAAGACGCTGGAACCTCATTCAAAAGGGCTTCACACCATGATCCTGACCATGCCTATGGCTGTTAAGGTGGATGGGATCATGATTTGTATACATCACTTCCACCTTAAGCTTGCCAGCAGAGATAATCCCAGTGGAGGAGACTTCCAGGAAACCGACCCAGGAAGGATGGAGGGTTGAACTGTTGAAATTGTGACTCCAGAACTCCTGAGATCATGCTTGCATGCTGTTCATGTTGTTCTGTACCAGCTACTAGCTCTCTTGCTGTCTGGGTACCCCCAGGGGTTGATGCAACAATCTTGTCATCAACTTCACAGTGGCTAGAAAGAAGGCCAATTGGACTGCCAGATCTTAACTCCTCTCACCCCAGACTTAGAACTGTTGGTTACCAGACTTGGACTCTGATTGGAAAAAAGGTACCCGCAACCTATTCCCACCTCTGCAACCACTCTATAACCCCTACTATTGCAGGATAATGGTTGGTGAGCTTGTACCTTAGGTCTTACTCCATGCATTTATGGCCTGGTTGTTAATATGATTAATAGGATTTGTTGTTGTTGTTGTTCTAGTAAAGTTTGTACCTAAAGTGACTTATTACTCTGGAGAGGATGCCTCAACCAACTAGCACCTCAAAATAATTGGGTTAAAAGGCTGGCCATTTCTGCTGTGTTACTAGGCTCTCTTCTTGGCATAGGGCTGACCAGAGCTGCTAGTGTAGGGGCCTCAGCCATAACACTCCAAGATAAAAGTTACAAGGCCCTGATGGTACTACATGGTGATAGATTCAGATATATATGAGATGGAAAAGCCCATCACAGCCCTGCAGGATTCCCTATCCTCCCTGGCAGAAGTAACCTTACAGACCAGACCAGACCAGAACGTGTGTGTGTGTGTGTGTGTGTGTGTGTGTGTGTGTACATATATATGCTTGGGACAGAAATGTTTTAGGTATCTGATTTTTGTCAGATTTTAAAATGTTTGCCTTTATATATTGAGATCTCATGGAGATGAGATTCAATTCAAAACACAAAATTCACTAGTACTTTATATACACCTTACATGTAAACATTAAAGGTAAATTTACATATTTTGATGCACCTACATTTTTACTTCAATCTTTCACAAAAGGCAAGGTATAGAAATTCTTACTTGTCTGTTATATCAGAGACCAAAACATTTTGGAGCAAGTTGTATTGGGATTTCCCAATTGGAGATGTTCAGTCTATACATAAAATTTAATGGTTAATGATTGTATGAAAATACATATATATTTAAGCTATTGAAAATGAAAAAAAAATTTTTAGTGTTATGCTCCAATCCAGTCCATTTTTCCAGACTAGTGTGGCTCCTTCCCTTCCATTTCCAAGCAGCTTGTGAAACTCCCTAGGCATTACTAGAGCTAGCTATTACCCAGGAAATGCCTAATGAGTCAACTGTTCACTGTGTTGATGAAAGGAGAGCCGACTCTAGTTACAGCTACAGTAACTAAAGCTTTCAGCTGCCTGGTCTTCAATTTCAATTATTTGAAACAGTCTTAGAAACACCTCCTAATTCAGATGTTGTTTCTTCCCAGAATACTTTTGCTTCATTAACAAAGAAGATAAAGTTGCATGAGCAATTGCCCTTTGACAAATAGAAAGTGAAAGTTTCTTCCTAAAATGACCAGTTCTTTGGTTGTAACTGCACTTAAATTTCAGACCTCTATTAATTTTCTGTCATATTATAAAACTATTTTCTTAGAAATACAATTTGGCTATAAAAGTTGCACAGAAATGCTTTTAATGATATAATCATAAAACATAAAACACAAAAATATCATTTACATGAAAATATATGTAACAATACTGTTGTGTTTTTTAAAAAAAGAAGAAAGAGAGCTAGGATATGTTTTATAGAGCCAGGTATGGTAAGGTGGGAGGGGTGTCTCCGCGTGCCCATCCGGGGCATCCCTTCCCCCTGAGGTACCAACCATGAAACAGGTATAGTGTAGATTAGAGGTTATTTAGAGCATATCCCGCCTTATCTATCTACCTATCTATTTTTCTATCTATAAAACACATTTGGAGTCTCAGATCTAGAAATTTGCAGGTTAGCAGTCCCGCTGCCACCACATGGAATTCCAGCCATATAGGATCACTCCCTAAGCTCCCCCCATCCAAACACCAGCGAAGTGGTGAGCTTCCTATGTTCACAGTCTCATTTTAGGATCTCTCCCCTTCTCCCTCTCTCCTCAAGACGGGATTTTTTTTTTTTTTTTCCAGGCTCTATCTCATGCACTGCTGAAAATCCTAGACCAGGCCTAGGTAAACCATTCTCCCTCGGGCTCTGAGCCCCACAGCTCAGGTACTGGTACCACAGCTCAGCCAATAGATTACTGTGTGAGGACCTAGCTGGTCATTACATTCTAGTTATGAATTTATCCTCAGGACGCTGCAAGTAATAAGATTAATAACTCCTACTCTCACCCAGAAAGGAAAGGTCTTCTGCGGCCAGTCTCAGGCTCCCTACTGGGATGCCTCCCAGTCGTATTCACAAGCTAAATTGGGCCCCAATGTCCACAAAACAGTAACTCTAAATGGCTGCTTAGTGCCACTTTATAAAGAAAACTGCGATCCAAAAAAAATGGAAAGATTTCTCTATAGCCTTCTCCCCTCCCCCTCATTCTCTGGCCGCTTTATTTCTTCGCTCTCACTCCTTGCCCCCTTGACTCTGCAGCCACTACATCAGCTAGCCTCAGGCTCTCCGCTTTCCACCTTGTTCTCTTGCTTCCTGCCTGACCTGACTCCTGGCTGGAGCTCGAAAGCAAGGACAGGACAGTGTGCATGGTGTGCTGCTCCTGCCCTCTCCTAGGTGTGTGCTGTGTGCTCTTGTGCTCTCTCGCTCGCCCCACCCTGCACACTGCCCGTCAGTCCTGAGCACACTCACTGCATGCTGCACTGGAAGGAAGTTGCTAGGAGAAAGAGGAAAAGCTGCTTCAGGTGCTCAAGCTCTGGTCACCTGCTTACTCCTCTGGTCAACCTTATCTCTGGATTCCTTCCATTCCGGTCTGCACTAGCTCTACATTTTAAGCCAGGTGTGACATGACAGAAGATCCCTATGCTGTGCTGGATCTCCTCACATACACACAACTCCCTATCCACCAGACATGTCTGTTTGTCTCTTTAATACATAGCCACTTCTGCCATTCTGTTCTAGGACACAACAAACACATGGCTTTTCTCCGGGTAGAGCTGGCACATCAGCACCATCTTACTAAAGGCTTACATGGCTGGCTGTAGCTTCTGCACCATCTTGGTTAAGGGAGATCTCATGACTATCCAACATCTTTGTTACAGGCAGTCCCCATTTCACCACCGTGTTTAGTAAGGTTTTCATGTGATTTCTATCCTGTCTTGGTAAATAACGGTTTTAAAGTTAAAGATTCATGACAGCAGAAAGGTTAAAGATCACTGCCTTAAGTTAAAGATCACTAAATCTGTACTATCAGCTACCATAGCACAAAAGTTCAGTTTCCTTTGAAGTCTTCTAACTAGAAACTTGAGGTGTTTCTCGTGATAGATCCGTATGATTAACTGTCATGTTCACAAGGTCATCAGGTTTTCACGTCTTCTATACCATACCTGTTACCGCAGGGTGAAGGGGTACTCAGCATGGGCCCACTGGGGCACCCCTGCCACCTCCCGTAACTGGTTCTGTAAAACACTTCCTCTCCCTCTTTCTTTTTTATAAAACACAACACTTTGGACAGTGAGATATAGAACGAACTAGGGTTTTCTGTATACCAGCTCTGTTTTCATGGCTGTAACCATAATATATGATATAAATGTCTTATGGGAGAAATTATTTCTTTGTTTTATTTCATTTCTTTTTTTTATTGGATATTTTATTTATTTGCATTTCAGATCTAATCCGTTTTTCCTGTTTCCACTCTGGAAACTTCCTATCCCACCCCGCTCCCCCTGCTTCTATGAGGGTGCCCCCACCCACCAACCCACTCGCTGTTCTTCTTATGGGTTTGCAAACCCCTTCAGCTCCTTCAGTCCTTTCTCAAACTCTTCCATTGGGGTCCCCATACTCAATCCAATGGTTGGCTGCAAGCATCTGCATCTGTATTTGTCAAGCTCTGGCAGAGCCTCTCAGGAGACAGTTATGTCAGGCTTCTGTTAGCAAGAATTTCTTAGCATCAGCAATAGTGTCTGGGTTTGGTGTCTGTATATTGGATGGATTCCCAGGTGGGGTAGTCTCTGGATGGCCTTTCCTTCAGTCTCTGCTCCACACTTTCTCTCCATATTACCTTTAGACAGAAGCAATTCTGGGTTAAAAATTTGAAGATAAGTGGGTGGCCCCATCTCCCAACAGGGGGCCTTGCCTAACCTCTGGATTTGGTCTCTACAGGTTCTCCCTCCCCTTTGTTGGGCATTTCAGCTAATCTCATCCCTGTTGAGTCCTGTGGGCCTAGTGCTTTCCTGGCATCTGGGACTTGCTGTGGCTACCCCCAGTTCCCCATCCCCCATTGCTACACACCTCTGTTCAACTTCCTGACCCTCTGTATATCATCCTTATATCCTCTCATACCTGATCCTGATTCCCTTTTCCCCTCCTCCCCCTCCTTTCTTCCTCGGAAGTCCCTTCCACCCTCTACCTCCTGTACATATTTTGTTCCCCCTTCTAAGAAGGACTGAAGCATCCACACTTTGGTCTTCCTTCTTCTTAAGCTTCATATGGCCTGGGAATTGTATCTTGGGTATTCTGAGCTTTTGGGCTAATATCCACTTTCAGTGAATACATACCATTTGTGGGTTTTTATTTTTATTTTTATTTATTTATTTATTTATTTTTTTGTGACTGGGTTACCTCACTCAGGATGATATTTTCTAGTTTCATCCATTTGCCTAAGAATTTCATGAAGTCATTATTTTTAATAGCTGAGTATACTCCATTGTATAAATGTACCACATTTTCTGTATCCATTCCTCTGTTGAAGGAAATCTGGGTTCTTTCCAGCTTCTCACTATTATAAATAAGGCTGCTATGATCATAGTGGAGCATGTATTATATGTTGGAGCATCTTTTGGGTATATGCCCAGGAGTGGTATAGCTGGGTCCATAGGTCCTATGTCCAATTTTCTGAGGAACAACCGGACTGATTTTCAGGGTGGTTGTACCTGCTTGCAATCCCACTAGCAATGGAGGAGTGTTCCTCTTTCTCTACATCCTTGCCTTTATCTGCTGTCACCTGAGTTTTTTATCTTAGTCATTATGACTGATGTGGAGAAATGATTTCTTTACACTCATAGTTTGAAGTTTTCATGAGCTCAGGAATGTGTTATAGTGCTGGGGGATTATAGCCAAAGCAGAGTCTTCACCTCACTGTCAATAGGAAACCAAGAGACAGGCAGAAAGAGGACAGAATCCACATGCCTCCAAGAGCTTTCTCCCAGTGATCAGCTTTAGATATGACCTCTCAGGTTTCCAAAACGTTCCATAGTAACACCAATAACTGAGGTGCAAGCATTTAGTGTTCAAGCCATAACAGTATGCAAGCATTCTGTCATCCCAGCCCTTCTGACTCTACTTTAAAAGGATATGTTCATAATCTGACATGGTATGGAAGCTATAAAAACAGACCTCACTAAGCACAACTAGGCAAGAGGTGTATAAGGGCTACTCAGCTCCATCAATCTGAGCATGGCAAAGTATAGACAGAGAGAATAACATCCGGGAAAGAGTCAAGATCATATAACCAATAAACTCATCATCCACAGAGTCTAAGCACCTTCCTAGAACCAGAACAAAACAACAGAGACATTTATTGTTTGAGTCCTTATGAGCGAAGATTTTTACCTGTGTATGTTCCCATAACAGGGGTCAAATTCTTTTGCTGAGTGCTATTCAAGAGACAGGGTCAGGTAGAGAAGCAGTAATGACATCTTCCATTAAGAAAGCCTAAGATTAAGAAGACACATTGTTCACAGGAAAAAATACCCTTTTTTATTGGGATACACTCCTCCAGGGTAACAAAAATAATGTTTCTTTTCTAAATGTAATTTCTTCTGCTGAATATATTTTATGCATAGTCTACATGCTGTCATAAGAGCGCATGAGTATACACACACACACACACACACACACACACAAACACATTTGAAGCAATATCCACAACTGCATAAGAATCTAGGATTAAGCAAGTTTACTTCAGATTGCTCTGTTTGCAGGTACTCAGTGTAACTTCTCAGTTTGCAAATTAATTATCTTTGATATTTGCTTAGCCAAAGTGTAACAGAAAGAATGAGAAGAAACATATTTGTTGTTGCCACTGTTGCTTTATTTTCTAGTTTGTAGGCCATAAAATCAATACATAAAATAGAAAGCAAATTTATGATTCATAAGTGCTGACGGTAGGTCTGAAGAAATGACTTCCTCTAGGAGCAAGCTATAAATATAAGCTTATTGTGTTCATGATAAAAACTATTTACATCTACAAATGTAATGTAGTAGTTAATCACATTTTGGAGATGTTACTTGGTTCATGTAATTTTGTACAATGTTTTCGGTCTCCAAGTATAACAGTGGTTCCCAGACAGATGGCAAGAAGGGATGGCATTTGGTAAATCAATTTGCCTTTCACTGTTTTTATATAAAGGTCGAGGTTCAACTTAAGCTAACAGTCTAGAACAGGATAAATTCAAACGGCATCCATGGGAAATAATACACACACACACAAATGAATAATAAATACAGTTTTTAAAAACTTTGAAAGGGATGTTTTTCTAGCCTTTGTTTCAGCTTGGAAGAGAGGAATAGAGATAGTTATATCTGAGAGAAGAGCACTCTGTGCTTTCTTCAGGAGAGTCCAAGAGGATGTGGTAGTCATGGAAGGCCAGAAACCATGAAACTTAGAATTAATTTTAAGATGGAGGAATTTACATAGGATGAGGTAGTTAGTCTATAAAATGTCTAGCTGGATAGGAACTATAGGTAATTGGAAATTTTTTTACATCCAAATGTCTTGTCTAGAACCCAGACTTACAAGATACTGAGAGACTTCCTAGCTGAAACTCAAGAGCATGATCCCAGGTCTCACATTACCAAAGCTTAAGAGCATACAACCATGAAATAATGGGCATGAAAGAGTGGCTTCTTGTTGTGTGCCTACACCTTAACTTTGGCCACAAAGAGCTAAAAGTCAAGATTATTTTCATTTTTATTAAAAGAATTTTATCCTTGATAGTTTCATACACAAAAAGAAGACTTGACAGCAGAATAGATTTTTTGGAAAGAGTTCTGTTGATCAAGGAAGGGAGAACTAGTTCCCATTAGGTATGCTGAATCAGACAACCTGGCAAAACTAAATTCTGACTTTATTCCATTGTTGTCCACAAACAGAAAAATGATCAAAATAATTTAATATATACATAAAAATTCTGTACTGACTTGTATAGAAGCAAAAGATCAGAACATTGGGAAGAAAGCAAATTGATTTTCTGTGTGATAGTAATGACAGTAACAGAAGAAACAAAATTGCCTATTCCTGTGTGCATTTCATGATAGAATAAGCTTTTCTCATGAGGCAAAGTTCCTGAGGCACAGCAAGGCCTGTTTGCTGATCTAGGAACCACATGAAGATTAAGCTACCCAGGGGTAGGATGTCACAGCCCTGGGAACTTCTACATCCTGGTTAAAGTATGATGGCCAACACCAAGGCAAAGTAAGATAAACAAAGATCAGGTCAGAGTGTTGCATAAATATGCAGGAAGCCTTTGATCTTCAAAATGCACATTTCAATCAGCAGAGTTACAAAACCTAAGAGCTTCTCAGAAGTGAAGGATCATAGGATGGGGGCATGGATCGGATGCAACATTCTTGCCTTACAAGCATGAGGGCCTACATTGGATACCAGCAGACACACACACACACACACACATACACACACACAAATTCAGCCATAGCAATACATGCTCATATTCACAATGTTGGTGAGGTAAGGATAAGTAGATCCCAGAGGCTCATTGGCCAGGAAGTTTACCTGATTAGTGAGCACCAAGCCAATAAAGGACCCATCTCAAAAATCAATGTAGACAGTTCCTGAGGAAACATACTCAAGGTTGCCCTCTGGACTTCATACACATACATATTATACACCTATCTTCGTGCCTTAGTTAGTGTTTTTTGCTGTGGAGGACAGCAAGACTATAGTAACTCATATAAAAGAAAGCATTTAGTTAGGGCTGTCTTACAGTTTCAGAGGTTTAGTTACTTATCAGTGAAAAGCATGGCAGCAGGCAGGCAGACATGATGCTAGAGAAAGAGCTGAGAGTTCTACATCTTGCTCTGCAAGTAGCAGAAGGAGACTGCCATACTAGGCCAAGATTGAAAACCACAAAACTGGCCTCCACAGTGACACATTTCCTCCAACAAGGCCATACCTACTCCAAAAAGACCACATCTCCAAATAGTGCCATTTTGTATTATCCAAGAAGTCACAAACATAATTCTAAGAGGGCCATTCTTTTTCAAAGTACCACATGCACACAGACACACACACACACACACACACACACACACACACACACACACACACAGGAGTAGATCTTGAGGGGCCACCCAAACTTACTGAAATGGAAATATGCAAATCCCATCTAATAGTTCTCATTAGAGTCTGAACAGTAGTGCTCCAACCCAGTGGTTTTAAAACTTAGGTTGACTCTAGAGATTCTCAGTAATTGTTCTGGGACACTAAGTGAGAAATTTGATCTTTAGAAACTCCCCAGTTGGCTCTTATGTGCAACCAATTTGATGACTGTGCTTCAGACAGATGACCCTCTGTTTGAGCAAGGGGAAAAACACAGGTGGCCAGGGTTCAGGTAATATTTTCAATCTCAACTACATAAGCAGATGGATGATAGGTATCAGATCCAAGAACTGTGAGGGCCTCAGGAACAGAACAGAGGTTCAGGCACATGCAGCAAACTCTGTTATTGGTAGATAATCAAAGAAGTCAGAGAGCTGATAAAAATGTGAACAGAGGAGGAACAGTCAAGGAATGAGGCAAAGCTTTTAGGACTGGTAGCCTAGGATAGAGGAAGTCCAGTCAATGTAGCCATATCTCAAATTCCTTAGAAAATACAAACCTGTTTTAAATTATTTTTTATTGGTGAGTAATATTAGCATAGTGCAACTTTTGTGTTTTATATTATTATACATGATTTCATCCACTAGAAACACTGAGTAAATGCTGGAGACCAAACCCAGTTACATAAAGCACCATGGTTTATAGACACAGTCACAGGCCGACTACTACTTATGTTCCTGTGTCCACTTCTCACATGAATTTTCTGTTTAATTTCTGGTTATATTCTTTCTTCTGCTTTATTATAATACCTAGTAAAAGAATCAAGGCTTCTTTTGCAAATGCTATGTCTGTTGTAGTGATTACGAGTTTTCTGATTGTTAACAGGACAAAATAGTTCTATAATTTTGATTATTTTCTAATCAATCATTTATCATAGAAAAAAATTTCCAATATTGTCTCTAATGTCGGAGATACTGTGTTCTTTGTGTAATTTTTACATAGCACTGTTAGTTTTGAAATGCATATTATCACAGAATCAAATGTAAATCCAAGTAGTTCTAAGATCAACTCATTTAATTTACAAGATAATGGTCTAAAAATCCCCATCAAGGACAGGATTAAAAGAAAATGAGTAATAGGCCATCAGAATAGGGAACATTGAACCTCTTAAAAATGGCAATGGAGAAACTGGACAATTTTGACGACAGTTGGTCAGAGGTTGGAAGTAGGCCTTGATGAAAGCCAGAGAATTTACATAAAAGTCTACAGAAGTAAAGTATAGCTGAGATCAGTGAAAATCTGAAAATTGGAACTTCTGCAATGGCTTCTCCCCCAAGAGGTCCATATATAGAAAGGTTGGTCCCAGTAAAAGACAGCAGATCTTGAAAGAATCATGTCCAATGTGAGTCCATGGTTGAAAGAAATTATTGTAGGCCTTATAGAACTAGGTTAGTTCCATAACACCCTCATCCTTCTCCTGCCTGCTATAGTCATCACACATACCTGCTCCCACCAGGCTGCTACCCAGTATATTGTGATAAAGCCAGGTGGCTTTACCAAAGCTGAGCACACAGCTGATCTCAAGATGCAAAGTTCCTGAGAATTAACAATCTACACTTTATCATAGTCAGGAAATGGGATATAAAGTGTGTGTGTGTGTGTACAGAGAGAGAGAGAGTGAGAGAGGGAGGGAGTTGATAGCCACTCCCAAGGAAAGCCTGTGACCACATGGCTATAGGGTTTCATAAACTAGTATTTTTCCCAGGTTTGGTCTGGATCCTTTCAATAGTCAAAAAAAATTTTACTTATACCTTACATTTTTCTGAGCTATTACTGTGGCTCTCATAGACAAAATTACTTATTTATAATATAGCTTATTTTTAATGTGTATTTGTGTATGTGTATTGTGTTTTTGACTACATGCCAGATTAGTCTATGAACCTTTCCTGAAGAGTCAATGTGTATACATGAACCAGGCTTCTTTTCTACAGTTTCACCTACTGTTTTACTGTTGGGGTGTGTGTGTGTGTGTGTGAGCTGTAGGGAGCAAATGTTTCTTGGGTCTCTATCAGTTGGCTTACAACTCTGTTCAGACACTGGGAGGAAGTCCTTTATCCATTTATCTAGTACAATCTTTGCCATCCATACCCATCCACATATCTAGATCTCAGGTCGATGATTATGAACCTGGATTCTATTTGTGACACCACCTCAGAGTTCTATTGATATCAGTGGAAAAACTCAGTATGAATTTATATGTTTATACTATAATGGATAGGAAGAATGAGTCAACAGAGATTATGAAAAAAGAAAGTGGTGGCTAGGATGAGGCAGCACACACTTTCAATGCCAGCATTCTGGAGGCATATGTAGCAGATCTCTCTGAATTTGAGGACAGCTAGAGCTACAAATTGAGTTTCACACTAGCCAGTATTACATGGTAAGGCTCTATATTGAATAATAATAACAACAATAATAATTAATAATAAAAAGAATCATGATGATATTGTTGCTGTTGTTGATGATGAGGAGGAGGAGGAAAAAAAGAAATGATCAGCCAGTTTTCTGTACTGGCTACCTACCGCCATCCTGGACATTACTGACCCCACCTCTGGAACTAAACCATATGGGTTAAAAGCTATAAAAGCCTAGTCTTTTGTTGTTGTTGTTTTGATTTTTTTGTTTTTTTGGCTTTTCGAGACAGGGTTTCTCTGTGTAGCCCTGGCTGTCCTGGAACTCACTCTGTAGACCAGGCTGGCCTCGAACTCAGAAATCCACCTGCCTCTGCCTCCCAAGTGCTGGGATTAAAGGCATGTGCTACCACTGCCCAGCTTAGAAACCTAGTCTTGAAGGCAATGGTTGTATTGAAACTATTTCATCTTGTTATGATAACAGGGTTGATTACCTGTAGGAAATAATAAATTTCTATAAAACAACAGTCTTGTGATTGAACTAAGTTTAACTAAATTCTGAGTTAACAAGCTATCAAGACTGACTGTCTCTTGAATGGTATTTAATATTCCTGCTTTTGTTAACTGGTTTTGCTGGCTTATTACAAAAATTTCTTTAGACAAATGGTATTATCATGATTGTAAAGAGCAGTGTTTTTCCCCGTGCTGTGTTTTGGACACTGGTTGCAACAGAATCTATACCTGTATAATGATTCTTCTGAACCTGACCAACAGGACATGTTTAGACCTAGTTCCTGTCCTTAGTGTCTCCACACAACTAAAAGCCATATTCAGTCTCCTCTTCCAGTAGAATGGGCTCCTCTTAAGTTTACTAGACGCATATAGGAGAAGGCCTTCTGAAACATTTGCCAAGGGCTTCTACTGGTTAGGAAAATGTTTATCAAGTTAAACTCGTTGCAAGGATGGGGATAAGTAACTTTATTTGGAGTTTTAGCTTTCTTGTTTAGTCGACACAATTCTCTTTTGATAACTATGTACTTTATATGTACAAAACCCCACATTTAAGCTTTCTCTTCTATTATCACAGGATGACTTGAAGTTATCAGTTACCAGTTCTGTAAAGAGGAATTATACCTGAAAAAACCTAAGGCTGTCTAGCATTCAATATATAACCAGCAGCTAGTCAATAGAATGTTTTTTCTCATTCCCTGTGAGTTCTTCTTTTTATTAGCAAGAATAAATTTGGCATCTAAATCACAGTGACAGAGAACTTTGGTTGCTTTCTATTATAGGAGGCATCCACTGAAATCAAGCCTGGGGCATTTTAATAAAGCAGAACTCAGGATGGCAATGAATAGGTGAGTTGGGACTGCTGAGCTCTTCAAGAAAGGGTGGCTGTTTTGTTACTGCTACTTACTTATATTTCACTGTATTATCTACATGGAAACCATTCTTGCTATGGAAAGTACACATAGAACCATTGCTTCTTCGTTGCTCCAATAGGAGAAAGAGTTAAATTCAAATTCATATATTGTACTTGCAATTCCTTGAAGAACCATCATTTCTGAAATTTTTTAAAAATAATTTGTAACAAATGCCAAAAATAGTGTCAATATCAGTGTTCTGGGCTATAATCAATCAGTGAATAGTCTTTCAAGACATGGAGCAAACAATTCACATGGGATTCTGGGCCTGTGAGATGGCTCAATGGGAAAAGGAAAATGCTGACAAGTCTTAGAACTTAAATTGGATACCTGAGACCCAGCCAGTGGAGAAAGAGACACAACCATGCTGCCCTCTGACCTCCACATATGCACTGGTAGCATGCATCCCTCTCATAATAAATAAATAAATAAATAAATAAATAAATAAATACTTAAAATCTCATTAGAAATAATGTTTTTCCCCAGAAGGATGTTTTCCATTGAATTAAAAAGCTTGACACTTCAGCATCCATTAGATTTACTAATTGAGGTCAATTTAATGCTCTCAGACACTAAAAAGCACACACAGAGAAACACAGAAACTTAAAAGATTTTACTGGCTGATTAGCAATGTGTTTCTGTAAACAGGTGGCACAGTGATTAGCCTGCCTGGGAGCAGATTTTGATGAGGAATATTAATTTTCATTTGCATTAATAGCCTTTGACATCAGCAACTCTTAGGCTGCTTGCTGTCCTTCTCAGTGGGTACTAAGGCTTGTTCTCCCCAGGATGGCTGGCCATTTGCATTAAGTATTCATCAGAGGAATAAACATTCAGAGCTCTGCCCAACACAGCTTTGGAGAAATCCATGCTGGTGCTCAGACTAGAGAACAGAGACATGGGAGTCTTCTACTTCCACAGGGTTCTGAGGTATCTGCAAAGCTTCAGGTGACAGCTCTACAGAAAACCTTCAGTGTTCATATCAGGCTGTAAGACTTCGTATGATATGATGATACTTCTCAAGCCCAGTCTTAAGAAAATACTCTCATGACATTTCTAATTCTAATGGCAGATGCCAGTGATAAATAAATGCATTTTCACCATGGGATTTCTCTAATCCCATGGTGAAAAATTCCTATATCTTTGTTGTTCTCAGTGATAGGCTCTGTCAAACAATTCTAAAAGTGCCCATGTGGATGAGCTCCACATGATAACTAGAAGAGAAACATGGGGAACTTCACAACAGAACTGAACTGAATGGAGAGAAAATTAGATCACAAAACAAAAGCAAGAAAAATGAAAATGGAAATGAGATGAAAGTAATGTCCTAACTAGCTTCAACATAACACAAACTAGACTTACCTGGGAAATGAAAAACATCAACGGAAGCATTGTCTCCATCAGATTGGTATGTGTCCATATTCTCAATTCTTAAATGATTTCAGAGGTCTGAGCCCACTGTTACCTGTACATCTCTAGGCAAGTAGACCTAAGATATATATAAAGGTAAATGAGCAAGCTGGAAGAAGCAAGCCAGTAAGCAGTATTCCTCCATAATTCATTCTTTGTGCTCCTGCTTTGAACTCCTACCTTGACTTTCCCCCAAAATGAACTGTAAACTGTAAGTCAAATAAACCTATTCGTCCTCAGATTGCTTTTGGTCATGATCCTAGAAACCAGGGTTCTCCGCAGTTAAGAATAATCTTTCTCATTTGAATAATATAGAATGCTAAAGATGAGATGTTGAGAAGTTTAATACTATAAGGACTTCCATCTACTTCTTAACTCATTACCAAATAACCTGGAATCAAGGTTAGAATGTATAGTGGCTTGAATGAGGATGGCACAAATAGGTTCATAATTTTGAATACTTGGTCCCCAGTTGATAGAACTGTTTGGGAGGAAGTAGAAGGCATGGTTTTGTTGGAAGGGGTATGCCACTGGGGCTGACTTTGAGGTTTGAAAATATTTACATTCCCAGTGTGCTTCTCTCACTGTGTCTCCTAGTTGTGGATAAGTCTTTCAGGCTATGAAGTCTGCCCCAGTAGGTGCTGTAGTAGTTGTCTGCTAACACTGGCCTCAAGCTTCTTACCTCTTTCAAGGCAGACCCCATGCCAAGGACTCTCCAGACATCTTCAGTGATAGATTAGAACTGCTAAACTTCCTGTACTAAACAGATAGCTACCTGGTTCTCTATGTCTTGCTGCATGTGAAGAGATCCTGTAGGGATACTCATCTCCTATTGAGTTCAGTACTTTTTAAAACTGAGTTGATTAAACATAAAAGCTATACATTGATTTACAATGTGGGCAGCAACAGTCATATATTTAATCCTCAGATTGTGAAGCATTACCTTGGGTATCCAGATGCTTGGTTTTCACTCTAGAGTCTTGAGAGATTCCTAATCCTCCAGGGAAAATCGACTGTCTACATGCTCTGATGGAGCATGGGTTTTCTACTCACATGCTGGTTCATCATGAAGACAGCAGAGTTCTCATTTTCTCTCCAGTGAAAAGTCAGAACAGTGAGATGTTCATAAATGCCAGATAAAAATTCACTACCTTGTAAGGACAAGGGAACAAGAACATTGTCTGGTTAACAGAAAGACAATAACATCTCCGTGAAGAACAAGTTCAAGTAGAGTGAGCACCCAGCCTATTGCACTAGTACTTCTTAAATACTTATTTAGACTTAATTGCAAACAACTGATTCTCACCCACAGCGATAGAAGCAACTTTCTCACCTTTTAAATGAGCGGTATTTTCTCTTTTGCCCATGCATTCATGCTAGTCAGTAAAAATCAGCACTCTTCTCAGTATTGAAGTTAAAAAAAAAAAAAAGTAAAAAACATAGAAACTGTATTTCTACATTTCCATCTTTGTCTTCTACTTCTGAGATAGAGAAACATATTAAAGTGTCACATTCTTTCCTGAATCATGAATACAATCCATGTGATGAATCCTAAGAGTAAGACTTCACTGTGGACTGAGTCTTCCCTGATTTTTAAACCTCATTCACTAGCTCAGTAAATGAACATGGAGGGGTGAGCATCTCATTGTTGAAAATTCTCTATAGGATCCTGACTCTCATTTTCATAGCTACCTTCAGAACATTGGTAAATAGACATCTTAGTTCCTGGGATCATAACAACTTTTGGATCATGAAAACTTTATGGATGGCATTTTTTTCTGATGCTCATTTCAAACAGCATCAGAGATAATGAGAGGGTAACAAACTCCACAGTGATGATTACAGCTCCATGAGCTGCTGCTACTTGGCAGCAGGTGCCCATTGTTCATCACCCAGCTGGTCTTCTTTATGCTGGTAGCCACCTTCTGCACTGCACTCATCTTCCCTGGGAGAATGGCATCTGACAGAGTAAACAAACTGGCTCACACCCTGATTGCAAAACTCTTGAAAATATAAACATCTCTCGCAAGGGCCACAACAGGAAGCTTTTATATGTTGTTTTGTTTCTACAAATGTATTCCAGTCTTCAGGGTAGCATAACTCCCCATGAGTTTGCCTGTGGTGATAAAAGGTTTGGAATCTAATTCTTGATGTGATAGCCATATGGGCAGTGGCTCTGATGAAGTAAAGGAGTACAGTTATGTTTTAGAAAATCTCAAAGAATATTCCAGTAGGAAAATGGATTAAGTTTTAACTAAGAGGACCTTTCATCTACTTAACAATTTGATAAAAATCAAATTTTGAAGTAATTCTCTCCCTTCTGACACATATAATTTGTCTGCACATTTAGCCAGAGGCCTGTAATTTTCTTCCCAACTTCTTTATTCCTTGATTAAATTGAGAGAAGAAAGAAAAGTGACATTGGAGAGAAAGACATTTCTGTCTGACAACTGAGTCAGACAGAAGCACAATACCATTTAACAAAATTCTTTCTCCAGTTATATTTTGACCTTCATCATGCTCATTACAGCCTCTGAGGCAACACATTACATACATGTTTTTCATTATATGAAATTTCTTTGTTAGTGGTTTAAAATCATATTTCAAGAGCTGTTTAAATTTAGAACTTTATTAGTTACTGAACTAAAGTAAAATCTACTGATTCAAATGAATTTTCATCTTGTCACTTCTAATTGTTTACTTTAATGTTTTCCTTTATATTTCACTTCAAAGCTCTAGAGTGCTTTGATTATTTATTTCATTTGATGATTTATTTTATGGAATAATTCTTTCTATATCTGTAATATAACACAACTTTTTCACTTTAAAACACATCTTTGGAAAGCTGGAAGTATAGCTAAATAATAGCTCATGTGTGTTCAGCATTAGCAAGGTCTTGTCTTCAATCCTAACACCAGAAAAAAAAATAAACAGAAAGGAATATATGCATTTTGTAAGACAACGTTTTGCAATATTTTCATTTTAGGATGAAACTTAGGCTTGGAGAGAAACCATATCTTTGTTCTTTCTAGTGTTGTTTTTCACTGATACCAGCACAGTTTTTAGAATTAACTGATTCCTTTCTTTGAAAAATAGCAGTTAGTAATAGGAGGACTGAGACAAGTCAATGAGGCTGTAGCAAAATATAATCAAATTTCTGTATTTCCTAAAATCCATTAATACTTTGTGATCTATTACAATCATAGTTCTTGTCTTAAGCTGTCTTCACGGGATTTTTTAAATGACTAGCCCTTTTTTGTGCATTGTAAAAATAGCCATAGGGAAACATTTTATAGCACACATGTATGTTTTAATAAATTTTATCCAAATTCAAACATTGAACCTGTTTGTTTTGTGCTGCAGATTCTGAGTACATGTTTCCCCCATACCATCTATATTCCTACGTGTCCTCCATTGCTCTCTGTCATCAGCCATGTACATCCTATGAGGCAATGCTGGATACCCACACTCACAATTGTGGCTCTACAATTGTGAGTGTGGTAACAACAACCCAAAGATGAATGCTTCCACCTTTTTCTCAAGCCTGACTACACATTTTTAAGGAATCACTTCCTTTGGAAATTCTTCACTAGTCTCACTTTTAGAGAATTCTATTCTTCCTCAAGACACAAAAAGATCTTAATGATGACCTAATCAGAAGCAAAGCAATCTATTAAAATGCTAATGTCCCACAGCAACGCAGGGATTGAGCCTTATTTTAAATACTTTTCTCTCAGGTTGCAAAGATGGAGAACTTTATTCATTGAGTGGAGTTCTCCACCTTTGCAATTGGAAACACCAAGTCTTGGAATTTGTGTGTAGCATTACTATCTAATAAAACAATTATCTGACAACTTACAGAGATGTATAGTCTGTCCTCACTTTATGAGAACATGTTCTAAAGACAGCATAAAATGTGTCCTGAAGCCTTAGTAGCAAGAGTGAAGGCAAGAGAATCTTCAAGGCCAAAGTTCAGCTTTGACTTATATCCTGTCTATCCTGGCTAATTACAAAGACAAACAAACAAACAACAAAAAGATGCTATGTACCTAAACAGAGAAACCGCAAAGTGTCTTGTTGTCCTCTATCTCATTTGATCCTGTTATTTCATCTTGGATATTTGTTATCTATAGCATGAAGACAAGTTAAAAATCTTACAGGAAGACATAATTGAGAAATGAGAACCTCAGAGGACAATTAAGAAAAATCCACTAACTTTAGATGCTAGAGTTTGAAGTGATTATTGAATCTGACAATGTCTCTAGTACCTAAATAGTTCAATAATATAATTGGAATAAATAAATCTTGACTCTTCTACTTAAAGCCAAGGAATTTCCAGACTGTGATGTATACAAAGTCAATGACTATACATGCTTGTGTAGGATGAAGTTGCATTCCTTACCATTTCCATGATATAATATCTGATACTGTAGCAACATAGAAATCACAAAACTCTTAACTAGCTGATCCTTTAGTGTTATTACTAACTCTATATACGCAGATGGAAAGACTGTTTCGTAAAGAGGCAGAACCATTTGGAGTCAGTCCCCCACAGCTGTATAAGGGTTTCTATTGCTGTGATTAAATCCCATGGCAATAGAAAGTTGGGGAGGTAATGGTTTATATTCCTTAACTTCTCCATCATACATCACTGAAGAAAGCAATTATGACAAGAACTCAAGTACAGCAGAAATCTAAACTCATTAACTGATGTACAGGCCATGGAGGAGTGCTGCCTACTGGCTTGCTCTTCATGCTTGTTCAGTCTGATTTATTATAGAACTCAGGATCACCATCTAAGAGAGTGAATCAACCAGAGTGAGTTGGGCACCCCCACATCAACCATTAATGAAGAAACTGTACCATAAGGCAATCTGGCAAGGAGGTTTTATCAGCTTAGGTTCATTCTTCCATGATAGCCTTAGACTATGTCAAGGTGGCATAAAACTAGGCAACATTCCAGCTAATGCTGCTCAACAGAACTAATAGAGACAATTACTTCTGGTTGCATGAACTACCTACCACCTGTCTTAAATTATAACTTCAATTCATATTGGTTATATATTACTTGTGATTACCCCTAGAAGAAATTGTCATAACCACAAGGACTAGAGGCTTTTCTTAATTGAACCACATCTTAGATTGCCCTAATTAATCATCCCTGGACCCCTGTCCTTTGCTAAAGAGCAAATCATCTATTTCATCTGGAACAACAAAGCTATCACATGAAATTTCTTTACAAAGGACACTTAATTAGTGTCCATGTTAGCTTTTAAATCGCTTGTACTTCAATCTTAATTTTTTGGTTTACTTGTTTTTGGTTTTGTAATTAATTAATTTTCTAAAAATGTATTCTCTTTACATCCTGCTCACTGAGCCCCCTCCAAGTCACTCCCTCCCATAATTCTTCCCCATCCCCCATCCCCTTCTCCTCCAAGAGAGTGGGGCCCCCTGTGTGTCCTCCTATCCTGGTACATCAAGTCTCTGAGGGGTTAGGCACAGCCTCTCCTACTGAGGCCAAATAAAACAGCCCAGCTAGAAGAATATATCCCAAATAAAACAGTTTTTAGGATAGTCCCCACTCCAGTTGTTCAGGACCCACATGAAAACCAAACTATACATCTGCTACACATGTGCATGGAGGTGTAGGTTCAGCCTGAGTATACCCATTGTTGGTGGTTCAGTCTCTGAAAGCCACAACAGTCCAATAGTTGACTCTATTGGTCTTCCTGTGGCGTTCTTTTCCCCTTCAGGGCCACAATCTTTCCCACTACTCTTCCATAAGCATCCCAAGCTCCCTCCACTATGAGTGTGGGCATCCCTCTGAGTCAGCTGCTAGGTAGAGCCTCTCAGAGGACAGAGCCATGCTAGTCTCCTGTTCGCAAGCATAATAGAATATCATTAGTAATGTCAGGGGCCAATCTTGTTTTTATCGTCCAACAACTGTAACTTTCCCCCCTAATATTGTGGTTCTATGTCCAGCACCTGGAATGCCCATTATTAAGTATGCTGATTTTAGGGATCTGATAAGAAGCTCCAGGAAGGTCATATAGCCTCTACACCAGCCCTGTTTGATGAGTTCACCGAATTGTGTATATGCAGAATATTCCACTCAAACATCAAAAAGGATACATTCTATTCAGATTCTCATGAACTTTTCTCTAAATTAGACCTTAGTCTGGGACACAAAACAAATATCAACAAGTTCAGAAAAAAATGGAATAATTCTGTACATCCTTTTTTTCCCATAATAAAATATAAAATCATTACCAAAAGAATCTCTAGGAATTACAGAAACTCTTAGATATTAAATAATACATCACAATGATGAATGGGTCAGAGAAAAATCAAGAAAAGTTTTTTTAAGAAATCATGAAATGAAATAAATGTGAACACAATACAAAAATCTCTCCAGGAAACAATAGAAGCAGTCCAGAAGGAATTTTTTTTTTTTTAACTGCTAAGTACATAAATTCACAAAATCACAAAGAGTTCAAATAAATGTTTGAGTTTGAGGCCATCCTGGAAGAAGAAGATGGAGACAAACATGGAGAAGGAGAAGAGAAGGAGAAGGAGAAGCAGCAGGAGCAGCAGAAGCAGCAGCAGCAGCAGCAGCAGCAGCAGCAGCAGCAGCAGCAGCAACAGCAGCAGCAACAGAAGCAGAAGCAGAAGAAGAAGCAGCCACATCTGGTCTAAATGAACTCACTCCAGAATTCTAACAGACTGCCAAAGAAAAAGGGGAGTGCGGAGTCAGGGATGAGTGTGGAGTCAGGACATGGAGCAACCTTCCCAGGGTTCAAGGTGACACTGGGGAAAAGCAGAGCATTCCAAAAGTTGCAGATCAAGAGGAAAGGAAAGAAAGAAAGAAAGAAAGAAAGAAAGAAAGAAAGAAAGAAAGAAAAGAAGAGAAAAAATACAACCAATACTTCTCAAATTATTCAAAACAATAGAACAGAAGGAGCACTCCCAATCTTCACTTAGAAGCAATTATTACTCTAATACCAAAACCACACAAAAGTACAACTTCAAAATATGCTTACTGAGGCAAGCCAGACAAAGAAAGACAAATGGCATATGCTCTCTCTTGTCTGTGGCTCCTTGCTCTAAATCTGCAGGTGTGAGAATATAACTGAAACCAGAAAACTAAAAAGGGACCATGAGGGTAAAAGGAGAAAAGGATCCTTAGAAGGTATGGTTTGTAGAGCAAGAGCACAGGTGCTATAAAAGAAGAAACTGGAAAAAATGGGTGTGGGTGCTTTAATGGGGAAAAGTGTAGGAAGGAGGGGAGGAAGAAATGGAAAACTACACTAAGGATGTTTGGGAATGACACAAGGAAATATTTTGTAAGCTTATTTAGAAATATTCACATAATGTGGTGTGTGTGTGTGTGTGTGTGTGTGTGTGTGTGTGTGTGTGGTTTAAATATAGGTACTCCATAGGAAGTGACAATGTACTCCTGAGAAATATAGTTGGCCAGGGAAGTCCCAGGAGACTTCCCCAAACAATACATGCTTTGGCCATTGTCCTTGGTTAACTCCAAGAGTTTGAAGGCAAGACACTACTAGTAAAGACACCACATACTTCACACACAGGAAGGAATTGAGCTCTTATTGAACACAAGCCTGAGATGTCTTCAGTGCACTGCAGCTATGCCAACTCAGTTCATTTGACCAGGCCCTGATGAATCTCAAGTCAGTTAACTTTTCTTCTCGGTCTACATGCCACATTTCAAAGTGACTTGTACCCAAATTCATCATCTCATCGTTGTTCAAATATAATTTCCTTACCAATGTTACCTGGCTATCTAAAACTTCTCCATTCCTCATTACTTTTGCTGTGGTTATTAAAATGTTATCATGAAATACATGGAATACAACCTACTACACTAAAGTCTTAATTCAGGTATGCTGATTAGCATTACACAGACTTTTGAGAGCCTCTCTCTCTCTCTCTCTCTCTCTCTCTCTCTCTCTCT
>JADRCH010013325.1:0-22055 GCA_019843965.1 Rhynchomys soricoides
CTCCCTCTCCTTCTCCCTCTACTTTTCCCTCTCCCTCTCCCTCTCCAGCTTTTCCCCCTCTCTCTCCCTTCCTCCTCCTCTTCCTCCTTCTCTGTCTTCTCTTCCTTCTCTGTGTCCATGCCCTTTCTTTTCTCTACTCCCATCCCCATGTTGACTCCCCTGGCCTCAATCCTTGGGGCTAGTGAACTCACTCAAGGGCAGCTTCCCAATAAATTTGCCTATAATATAATACAATCTGGCTTGAATTGGCTCGTTTTACTATCAGACAAATAACCTACCAACACCAACCTCAAAAGTAAAAAAAGATTACACACTTGGCTTCAGGTTTGCTCAAGCAGTTCCCTAAAGTGAGGTTTCCCTGCATTTCTCCTACCTTTGCCAAAGCCCAAGTCTGTCAGAGAGCTTCTGGTCCCTGGGTGGGCATGCCATGTTTGGAGGGGGCAGGAACTTGGATGACGAGAGATTACACTGTCCCACTGGAGTCCCTGGTGATGTTGGGTGGCTTACAGGATTGGAGTGGATAGGTTACCCCACACATACACAGAGAAACTATGCAGAAAAACTAACACACAGGGAGGGAGAGAGAGAGAGAGAGAAATACATTCTAATTGAAAAGTGGCATGACACTATAGGAAATAACTGCCAGAGGATTCACAGATCTGCATAAACACTAGCCAACATAACAAACCCACATTGTACCAAGAGCTGCCAGCATTTTAACTATTTCCACATTTGCAAGGTGTTGTCTACACAATGCCTACCTATCTAGAGAGTAAAATCCTCTAGCAAAAATAATCTTATAATATTTTTACTATGAACAAGGTATAATAAGACCACAGTTTTAAAAAGTCAAATAAATCACTTGATTACAATCTAGTATTCGTCACTCAGTCTATCCCCATGTATCCTCATTCTGGGGTCTCTGCCCTCCAGTGTCCCCTCTCAGCTGCCGCTCAGGTTCAGGCTTTCTGGGATGCGTACTAGACTTTGGGACATGTGGGAGCAGGGCTACACACTCCTAAACTCCACTGCAGGTGCAAGCAGATTCCGAGAAGGATCCATGGCTCAGCCACACTGTCCACCATAGGACGGGTCAGAAGGTATGACAGTCCTGGAAAGACAGCTTTATTTCACTCACTTTTCCAGATGAGCAGGTGGACCACATTCAGTCCTAAAGTCACATTCCTTTCACAGGGCTACATCCCCTTCCAGCACCCTGAACCTCCACCTTAGTCAGCCATGCCCTGGAATTTAGCCATGCCCCAGAAACAACCACATCTCAGGCAAACAGACCTTACCCAAAATTGTCAAGTTTGTCCCACCTGGATTCCTAACCCAATGTGTGGAAGGGACTGGGATATCACCCTCAACTAAAACTTCATACCTAGTGGATCATTTTCTCCAGACCTCCAAATTGCACAACACCAAGTGTGACACTCTTCCCAAGCATACTGGTCACCAAGAGCTTAGGAATCAAGTGAATGACTCCTGCGGTGACTTACTAAGTAAATCATGTAGAGGTGCATGTAAAGAATGTCTGCATTTTAGGAAAATGTTAATTTCCATTAATCATAATTAATAATCTCTAAACACAAATTGTTAATGAATAAAAAATGTGTTCTATACAGTTTTTTGTTGTTATTTGGCTGGTTGGTGGTGGGTTGGTTGGTTGGTTGGTTGGTTTTGGTGAAGTGTTAAACAGCATAGGGATGGCAGGATGATGATGTGCAGACAATGACTTTAATATATATGCTGGGTAGGTTTTGTCAACATGGCACAAACTAGAGTTACCTGGAAGAAAAAACCCCAGTTGAGGAATTATGTCCATCAGATTGGCTTTTTGTGTATCTGTGCAACACTTAATTTATGATTGATGTGGAAGGTCCTGCCAACTGTGTGTGGCAACTCTTAACAGGAGGTCCTGGTTTCTCTAAAGCACACTGAGATAACATGGAAAGCAAGGCAGCAAGCAGTGTATCCCTATGTTCTCTGCTTTATTCCTGTCTAGAGTTCCTGTTTAGGCATTCCTTCATGATAGACTGTAACCTGTGAGATATAATAAACTCTTTTCTCCCCTTATTTACTTTTAGTCAGTATTTTCTTAAAACAACAGAGCATCAAACTACTCCATGTGTCTGGACTTAGATGTGTTCTTTTAGATTTTGTTAGTTGAAGGAAGTATTGTGTATGTACCCAGGCCTGGATAGGAACTCTTAATACTACTGTCCAAGCCACTATAATGTATGTCTTTAAGAAATACGCTTCTTTAAATAATGAAAGAACTACGGGGATTATCATTATTCCCTATTTTAATTACACTAGAGTGCCATATTGGAATTAAGCCTGACTCACTGATCAATAGCATCAAATTGAAAACTCAGATATAAATCCACATACCTAGGGACTCCTAATTGTGTTAACAAAGCCAAAAATACACACTGGAAAAAAGACAATATCTTCTATAAATGGTGCTAGCCAACCTTGGCTGCATATAGAAGAATCAAAATAGATCCATAGTTATCACACTACATAAAACTCACCTCTAATTGAATTAAAGGCCTCAGTGTAAAACCAGATACCTAGAACATTATAGAAGAGAAAATGTAAAGTAGCCTTGAACTCATTGTTACAGGACACCTTTCTGAACAGAACACCATTAGCACAGGCATGAAGATCAACATTTAGTATATAGGACCTCATGAAACTGAGAAGCTTCTGCATAGCAAATGACACTTTCTTTTGGACAAAGTGATAGCTTACAGAATGGGGAAAGATTTTTGCCAACTTTACATCTGGTAGAAGGCTAATATCTAAAATATACAAAGAACTCAAAAACTAGATATCAAAATCCCTACAAATAATCCAATTTAAAAAATGGGCTACAGGTCTAAATAGAGAAGTCTCAATAGAGAAACTCAAGTAGCTGAGAAACAAAAGATGTGTTCAACATCCTTAGCCATCCAGGACATGAAAATCAAAACTATTTAGAGATTTCATTATATATCCATCAAAAAGGCTTACACAAGTGACCCTAACCATAAACCTAACTCTAACACTAACCATCATGCTGACAAGAATGTTAAGTAAGAAGCACATTCATCCATTGCTAGAAGGAGTGCAAATTTGTTCAGCCATAATAGAAACTGTGATGGGTACATGGGAAGATCTAGCTATACCTCTCTTGGGCATATGCTCCCCAAATAACTCATCTTACCAAAGAGACATTTGCCCAACCATATTCATCCAGGTGGGCTTTCACTCATCTTCCTTGAAAGCCTTTATTTCTCTACTCTGAAAGAGACACAAGTAGGTTTAAGATAGTCTAATGTCACTGGTCCTTAAGGAAGAAAATTTCTGATTCCTGTTGTTTGTGGCTAACTGGGAATTTAGAAGACACCATGTTGGAACACCAGGGACTTCCGTGCCAGTGACTCCAAAAGCAGAGATGAGAGATAAGGGGAGGAAAAGTTTTACTAACTGCAGCAAGTAAGAAGAGCATGGGCATTGTGTGGATGGACATGCCTTCCTGGAACATAGAAATTCTAGGTGGTAGGAGTTATTCAAGGGTTATTTACATGTTTTGAGAAGTGTGAATCAGTTCTTGAAGATACTCATTGAAAGAAGACATGACACTTTTTTTTTACAGTTTATAACCACTTTCTTCTCCACCTAGCTTAAAAAATACTTTTTCATCTACAATCAGTATTTATACATTGGAGAAGTCCTATTGCCAAAGCCTGTGGAACTTGAACATCACACTACCATCACTAACTGAATATGAATTCTTGCCCATTCCCAGATAGTCACAAAATGAAGTGTTTTAAATTATACAGTGTATTAAATTATAGGTCCTAATGCCATGTTGAATAAAAATCTCCAGATGAATCCTGCTGAGGGCTGCTGAGGGAAGAGGATGATAACAGGAATGAATACTGTGCTGAACAGTAAGCAGGGTCATGGTGTGTCATCCACATGCTGTGACTTACACTTCTTCCCCTCTACCCACAGTGCAGCTGTCAAGGTATATCCCTTGCAATGTGGCAGAATCTTCAGCATCTTAGCTTCAGAAACCCAGACACTAGACTTCAGTCTCTTCCATCACTTTCTTCAGTTTTCCTTTCTCGCAACTCCTTTGTCAGGCAGAGCAGAACAAAGGCACCCACCATAAACTCTAATCCTACTGTTTCATCTTTTTTCCTTCTTTAAAGTTACGAGTTTGGTGGATATGATTTCACTTATGTAGCACAAGAAGAACTCTAATTTGTGATCCTCCTGCCTCAGCTTTCTGAGTGCTAGGATTATAAATGAACTTCTATTCAATTATGTGACTCTTTTCTCATAACTACACTTGCTCTATCAGCAATCACTAATACAGTGGCTTAAGTTATGAGAGATCCTGAAGAGCGAATGTGAGTTCAAAATTTCTCAGTGTTAGAACTTGCTTTGTACAGAGAACTTAACCTCTAGAGAGGCATGATACATCCTTTCAAGGTTAATACCAACACACCTACAGATCTTTCCCATAGCAAATTAGAGACCAGCTGTGAAAGAGATAAATCTCACACACTGATAGATACATAACTTTAGACACCAACTCTCATGGTCTAGTCAACTACTTACAAAAGCATCTCCATCTAAGTAGTATACTATTAAGCTGATTATTCCATGGCTTGTTTTGATTTTGAGACATGAGACAACACTCTTAAATATGGTCAGTTTAAGGTCATGGATTCCATGTTTTTGAGAGTACAAGATGGATTGGGAAGAGAAAGAAAGATTGGTTGCATATAAAGGCCATGCCAGCTAGAATATAACTTGACAAACGCTGGCTAGAGAACCATACTTAAAATTGCACTGATGCTACTTGGAGAAGACAGGAACATGTCAGAGGAATGTTGAGATTGCAAGTTCCAGGTAACAAACTGCACCACTCAGCTAATGTCAATGCCGTGAGTCACTCTCATTATGTTGACTTATGCTTCTATAAATCTGAGGTTAAATAAACTCTTCCTCCTGTAATAGATCTTTGTCAGCTATTTGATCATAGCCATGAGAAATATTAAAAGTACAGTGGTTGAAGACAAGAGTATGAGAGGGAAAAAAAAAGAAATATCACTGGTTTTTTTTTTCATGAGCCTTGATTAGTCCGTTGTATGTGACATCTTAATGAGTCTTTGAGAGGGATGTTAGATACCAGCCAATAGAAATGTGCTCCCTAAGGCTGGGTTTTGTCTTTGTGCTTCTGAGAGGCAGTTGATTGGTGGGGCAGTTGGACTCAGTTTTTTCTCACAGTCTTGGATTTTCCCCAACCTATTGGATCTGGTCAGGTTTTACCAGGTTTTATTTACCAGGTTTTCAGTTTAGAATTTCATTGATTGACACCTATTTATTTTTTTTATTTCCATTCTTCATTTGGGTTTTATTACCTATATGCTCTACTCACTCAATTTCAACCAAATTTCTTTCTAACAAATTCATTTCTTCATAGTTTATGGTTTTGTTCTTGCTGATTTTACATATTTGGTGAGATATATTAGCTGTATAGGATGAAGAATTTGATAATGACTTTTCATATCTGCTTGTACTTAATAGTGATCATATTAAACCACTCTATTCTACTTCCCCACCTATTAAATGTGACAAGTACTTCCCATTATACAAAGTTCCATCCCCCTACCTGCTTACAATCTGTAGAAAATAAAATGTGACACTTGTGTTTGTAGAACTGACATTCTCTAGTTCCATGTTTGTTTGTTTTTTCTGAAAATGTCATTTCATTCCTTGTGATGTCTAATTATAGGACTCAATGTTGTGTGTATGCAACTCTTGGTATCAATTTGTGTATGTGGACCTGTCCTAATGTTACTTGGGAAAGGAATCTTGATCATGAAGTTAGGTCTTCTCAATGTGGCATGTGTAATCTATTTCTCTCATTAAGGATTTTCTATATTAGTCAAAGACATTGTCTAATATTGCACTCTTTCTAAGATTTCTTTTCTTGGATTGGGAGTAATAATAATATATCTTTTATGAAAAGAATTTGAAAGTGCTCCTTCCCTCATGCTTTAGGCTAGTGAAATAGAGATAATTCCTGCTATTTGTTGAGATTATAGTATTCAGTGAATTTTCTTGGTCACAGCACAAATATTTCCTGATACTCAATATTTTCCAAGTATTTTATGTCTAGTTTTATTACTTGGACTTTCAAGATTTCCACTGATTCTTATATCCCTCCTCCTTGTATAAGTTTGTTTCTTTAGGGGTAGGGAGGTAAAGATGGGAGGTTAGTTTTTTACACCAGTGGCCTGTGCCACACAGCACAACAAATACAGAGGCAATGCTCGCAGTCAACCATTGGACTGAGCATGGGGTCCTGGATGGAGGAGTTGGTGAAGGGACTAAAGGAGCTGAGGGAGTTTGCAGCCCATGGAGGGATCTCGTGGAGACTGATCCACCAACCAAAGAATACACATGGAGGGACCCATGGTGCTGGCCTCATATGTGGCAGAGGATGGCCTTGTTGGCCATCAGTGGGAGGAGAGACCTTTGGACCTGAGGGTGTTAGATGCCCCAGTGTAGGGGAATGCTAGGGAGGGAAGAGGGGAGTAGGTAAGTGGATGGGTGGAGGAGCACCCTCATAGAGGCAGGGCAAGAGGGAATGGAATAGGGGGTTTCCAAAGGGGAAGATATTTGAAATGTATATAAAGTAAATATCCAAAAAGAAAATAAATTGAAAAATAGAAATATGGGAGGTTAGAGAGGGACTGTGATACTAGGACAAACCCTCCATCCAGACAGACATTAATTTTGATGTGCACTCAGTGGCAGTATGAAGCAGATACTTTTAGTCCCACCAAAGTATGTTCCTTCGAATTTGAGGTTTCTGAAAGAGGAAGTCCAGCACCACAAGAAAGCAGGCTTATCATATGAAACCTATGCTACAGGACAAAGGATGGGATCTGGAATTTAGGCTAGTTGAAGAGCTCATTGATTTTCTACCAGGGGTGGGTAGGAGAGACAACGTGTGAATGAGAATAAATCAAAAACCGAGCAAACCAAGCAAACTAACAAACAAAAAACAGGAAAGGAAGGGAAGGGAAGGGAAAAGAATAGGTGGGGAAGTAGAATAGAGTGGTTTAATGTGATCGAAGTATGAAAGGAAAGGAGAGGAGAGGAGAGGAAAGAGGACTTCTCCTAAGTTTGTTGGAAGAGAATGTTTCTTGTGAATAAAAGGAAGAGCATGGTTACAGTTAGGGCTATTTCAGACATGTCCAAGGTAGACATGTCCAGACTGAGGTGGGCATTGTAAGGAGAGGTGGGAGGAGAAGAGAAAAGTGACAGCATGGAAACAGGTGTAGGAGTCAGGAGACCCAAAGCCACAAAAAGGTTAGTTATCCAAAATGCTTGGATTATATTGGGAAGAACAGCCCAGCGCCCTGGGCTGGAGAATTCAAGGTCAGGGGTAGGGCATACCAGCCAAGTGGGCCCTGTAACATGTAGGGACTGAGGAACTGCAAAAACCCAATAGCTAGCATCTGCTTTGACATGTTAAATAGAAAACTCAGCCATTTGTCCCAGGTTTGTTACTGATAGATATACAGGGGGTGATATAATCTTCTCTATGACTACTTCATTCTGACTAAAGTGGGCTCATTAAATTGCTATCTAAGCTCTGCAAGACCATTGGGGGCTTGTAACATGCAGGCAGCTTTTTGGAGCAGTTTCTGATGCTGGACCCCCTGGGGTTAGTCACTTTGAAAGCTGTCCTGGATGCAGATTTTGAAGAAGTACCTGGAGATGGTGCTAGAGAATTCTGTAGTTGATTTGAAATCTTTTCTTTTAAAGAAAGAAGGTAAAGTTAAGGAGGTTAGGGTAAATTTTTATCCAGGGAGTGTGTTTGAAACTTTTAGGCCCTGGCAATTGAGGAAGGAGAGTCACAAGACCAGAGAAAGGGGGAAAGATCCCAGGATTAGGAATAGGGAGAAATTGATTGACAGGAATAATTATCTGGAGTCCTTTTGACCTCTGAGAGATAGATCAAAGTAGATTCCCTGAGGCTTACAGGAATTCCTTCTTTTTCCTTTTAATTTACAAAGAGACAAAGAATTTAAATATATTAGTATTACAATTGTTTCTAATTTGTGATGAATACATATTGTAGAAAAAGCAATAGCTGCAGGTCTTTGAGTCATAATAAAAACTTGCTTACCCAAAACGATTTTTGGTTAAAAGCATTAACACTTTTCATCAATCCAGAAAACTGGGTGTATATAAATTGGACATAGAGTTTTACAAACAAGGAGAAGCATTCGTAAGTCTATATTTAGAAAACAACCAAAGGAAATTTAAATTTTTGAGCTTGTACTTATGATAATAGTAGGAGTATTTTACCAGGATAGAAAAATAGTTTATCAGAACTCCACTGATTAATGTTAAAACTCTGAACTTTGACAGTTTTACTATAACAATAGCATAGTGAGGGAAAGAAATCTGAGGCTTTTTTAAAATATCTTAATCACTTTCTTAGACCGTTCTAATTTGTATAAAACATGTTTTTCTCAATTATTTTCCATGAGACACAGGTGGTTGATAATTGACAGTGGCCACTGCAATCTAAGTTCCTTTAAATAAAATAATAATAAAAAGTTACTATGAAACCTGTTTTGTGAATTTATCTCATTTGAGAGTCTGATAGGAAGGTAAACTATTTGCCTTTCTTGGCTGAGAGTCTAGGAAAGTGAAGTCTTATTTTTACATATGAAGAAAACTGAGGAGACCGCTGAAGCCTTTGGAGGTACTGGGTGCTTGTTGCTATTAGGTAGTCAGTATCAGCAGAACTCTGAGAAGGATAAACTATAGACTTAAATATATTCCAAACTAAGCTTCAGCATACTAGCAAAAATGTCCATGTTCCTTTGGTCCCTCAATCAAGTAGAAAGGTTGAAGAAATGAAGTTGAGAGAGAGAGAGAAAGAGAGAGAGAGAGAGAGAGAGAGAGAGAGAGAGAGAGAGAGAGGCTCTGAGGCCCTGCTCCCTCCCTGATGAACTCACTCAGCTTTGATGGATGGAGGTCTGAGTTTCTGGTAGTGGCCCTTGATGCTGCTCTGGGAATAGACATTCAAATTCTGCTAGGTATAGGGATTCTTTCCTGAGTCCTCCTGCTCCACTTTCTTGGTAAAGAATTCTGTATATGGATTTTACTGGGTTTCTGAAAGAGATGGGACAAACCTGCTTGAACAATCTTGACTTACACTGACTGACTTCATACTTCCAAGCAGGTGTCAGAAAGCTGAAGCATAGAAAAAGTCCCTGGCTCCTGATTAGGGCTTTTCCATTATCTGAACTATAGGCACCCCAGGGTCATTCCAAAAGCTATGTCAGCCTGATGGGAAATCCAGATGTCCCCTACAGAAGGATAGAATTATTTACCACCCCTCTCTAGCTACAGTATTTCATCTGGTGATCTTGGAACTTCTGGGGAGCATGGAGCACTTCTGCTCTAAACAAGAACATCTCTAAGTATACAGTGTGCCATCTCTGGTGACCCCTGGTGGTGAGTTATGAGTATAAAATTACAGCTGCCGTCCTTGCAAACCGTCTTTTTCTCCAAAACTCTGAGTCAGTCCCAACTAAACGTTTGCCTTAATGAGAGTTGCCTTGCTCATGATGCCTTTTCACAAAACTGAAACCTTAAGTATGACTTACATTGAGGTCTTTGATCCATTTGGATTTGAGTTTTGTTTAGATTGATAGATATAGTTTCATTTACACTCTTCTACATGCAAACAACTAGTCAGACCAGCACCTTCCATTGAAGATACTTTCATTTTCCCATTGTATGATTCTGGCTGCCATTGGGTCCCCTTCCCCTACCTGAACTGCCTGGTTGGGCCTCAGTGAGAGAGGACATGTCTAGTCCTTCTGATACTAATGTCCCAGGGTTGGGTGTGACTCAGGCTGGGCTTCTTCTTCAGGAGAAGGGGAGAGGGTAATGGAGGGAGAGATTTGTAAGGGTGGAACTGGGAGGAGAAGAGAGAGTGGGAGCTATGACCAGGGTGCAAAGTGAATAAAAATTAATTATACACAGTACCCATAATATATTAGTATGTACAATATACATTATGTGAAACACATTTAATATTTATGATTATTATGTATTTTGTGATGTATTCTAATTATACTAAAAAGGATAATTATAGTATTTTATAATTACAAATTATTATACTGTATTATATGCTCAAATTGCACTAATCATAATTATAAAACAAGTATAATAAAATATACTAAATATATTATACTTATATATGTATCACACATAAGCAATTTCATTATACCATTTCTAGGCATGCCTATAATGGACTTTGATCATTTCTCTTGTACACTACCACCACAACATCTTTGTGACTGATACTATGACTTTTACAAAAGCTTAGCCCTCTTTTTCCACATGACCAAGAAAAGACAAAATGTATATCTATATCTATATCTGCTTGTGGAATTGCTTTGTAAAACTCCCTCTAGTTCTAGCTACTTTCCTTTCTTATAACCCAAGAGTTCACTAGTCACTGTGCAGAGTATGAACTCTTTGAGAATCTCCTTATATGTTATGGTGCTGTTCAATTATTTTGTTACAATTTAGCCTTCTGTTCCTGAGTGGGGCCAATTTGAAAGTGAACAAAGGGCTCTGTAGTGTGTTGCTGAAATGGATGTGAAGTATCAAGTACTCTCATTGGTGATTTTCATATCTACCTTCATCAAAAAAGGGAGCTCATGCTTTCTTTTTTCAATGAGCTTATTTGGTTATGGGATCAGGGTAATACTACCACAGAAATGATTTTCCATGCAGACATGTGTGGTCTGTTTCATGAGGTACTTTCTGTAACATTGGTGTATATTTTTCTCCAATGCTGTTATAGATTTGGGGAATCCATGAGACCTTCTTGGGAGTTACATTTTTGGCATCCCAAACTTGTTGCTTATGACTCTTGCAGTTAAGTGTTTTATTTTATTGTATTTCAATACTGAGACATATGTGAAATCCTTTCATATATTCTTGTTTCTGAAAACGTAAAACTTGGAATGTCCCAGAAAAGTCACCTGAATTGTAGTCTATTGGGTGGAACATCACCTTATTGGTTTTTCTATGCTTGAATTTGTATCAGGTCTCTTGGTCAGAGTCATTGAAGGGATTGCATGTTGGTCTTGCAAATAGCCAGCTCACTTCAACTACAACAGAAACACTGGAAAGCCTATACATTCATGGAAATTAAACAACCCTCTACTTAATGATCTCTGGGTCAGGGAAGAAATAAAGGAATTAAAGACTTTCTAGAATTCGATGACAATGAAGGCACAACATACCCAAATTTATGGAATGTAATGAAAGCAATGCTAAAAGAAAAGTTCATAGCACTAAGTGCTTCCATAAAGAAATTAGAAGGTTCGCATACCAACAATTTAAAAGTACACCTGAAAACTCTAGAATAAAATGAAGCAAGCACACCAAAGAAGAATAGAAGGCAGGAAATAATCAAAATCAGGGCTGAAATCAATCATTTAGAAACAAAGAAAAGAACACAAAGAATCATCAAAACCAAGAGCTGATTCTTTGAAAAAATCAACAAGATAAACAAGCCCTTTAGCCAAACTAACCAAGAGACAGCAAGACAGTATCCAAATAAACAAAATCAGTAAGGAAAGAGGAGACATAACAACTGACACTGAGGAAGTTCAAAGAATCATTAGGTCTCATTTCAAAAGCCTATACTCCACAAAATTCCAAAATCTTAATGAAATGAATGATTTTCTAGACAGATACCGCTTACCAAGGCTAAATCAAGATCAGGTAAATTACCTAAACAGTTCCATAACCCCTAAAGAAATAAAAGTGGACATTAAAAGTCTCCCAAACAAAAATCCCCTGGGCCAATGGTTTTAGTGCAAAATTCTACCACACTTTCAAAGAAGAGCTAGTAATAATACTCCTCAAATTATTCCACAAAATAGAAACAGAAGGAACACTGCCAAACTCTTTCTATGAGGCCATAGTCACCCTGATACACAGAGACTCAACAAAGAAAATGAACTTCAGACCAATTTCTCTTATGAACATTGATGCAAAAATACTCAATAAAATACTCGCAAACCAAATCCAGGAACACATCAAAGACACCATCTATCAAAACCAAGTAATCTTCATCCCAGCAATGCAGGGATGGTTTAATATATAAAAATTCATCAATGTAATCCACCATATAAACAATCTGAAAGAAAAAAACCACATGGTTATCTCATTAGGCACTGAAAATGCCTTTGATGAAATCCAACAGTACTTCATGTTAAAGGAATTAAAGAATTCAGGGATACAGGGAGCATACCTTAGCATAATCCATGCAGTATACAGCAAGGCAATAGCCAATATCAAACTAAATGGAGAGAAACTTACAGCATTTCCACTAAAATCAGGGACAGGACAAGGCTGCCAACTCTCTCCCTATCTATTCAATACAATATATGATGTTCTAGCCAGAGCAATAACACAACTAAAGGAGATCAAGGGGATACAAATCAGAAAGGAAGAAGTCAAGTATGGCTATTTGCAGATGATATGATAGTATATATAAGCTAGCCACAAAAAAACTCTACAGCTGATAAACACCTTCAGCAAAGTGGCTTGATGCAATATTAATTCAATGAAATCAGTAGCCCTCCTTTATCCAAATGATAAACAGTCTGAGAAAGATTCAGTAAACAACACCCTTTACAATAGCCATGAATGATATAAAATAACTTGGTGTAACTCTAACAAAGCAAGTGAAAGATCTATATGACAAGAACTTCAAGTCTCTGAAGAAAGAAATTGAAAAAGATATCAGAAGATGGAAAGATCTCCCATGATATTAGATCAGTAGGATGAACATAGTGAAGCTGGCCATCTTAACAAAAGCAATCTATGGATTCAGAGGAATCCCTATCAAAATCCCAAGGCAATTTTCTATAGACCTTGAAAGACCAATTCTCAACTTCATATGGAAAAAAGGAATGGCCAAAATAATCTTGAACAATAACTTTGGGACGAATCCCCATCCCTGACCTTAAGTTGTACTACAGAGCAATAGTGGTTTTAAAAAACCTGCCTGGTATTGGTACAGAAAGAGTCACACTGACCAATGAAATTGAATCAAAGATCCAGAAATGGATCTTCACCTATGGACACTAGATTTTTGATAAAGACACCAAAACCATATAATGGAAAAATGAAAGCGTCTTCAACAAATGGTGCTGGACTAACTGGATATCTACATATAGAAGAATAAAAATACATCCATATTTATCACTCTGCAAAAAACTCAAGTCCAAGTGAATCAAGGATCTCATCATAAAACTGTATACACTAAACCTCATAAAAGAGAAAGTAGGAAATACCTTTGAATGCATTGGTACAGGAGACAGTTTAATCAACAGAACACCAATGGCTCAGGCTCTACAATCAACAATTGATAAATGGGACTTCATGAAACTATAAAGCTTCTGAAAGGGAGAGGACAAATCGGCAGCCTACAAATTGGGAAAGTATCTTCACCAACTCTACATCTGACAGAGAGCTAATATCCAAAATTTTCAGAGAACTCAAGATAGACACCAACAACCCAAATAATTCAATTTAAAAATGGGGTACAGAGCTAATCAGAGAATTCTCAACAAAGGAATCTCCAATGGCTGTGAAGCACTTAAAGAAATGTTCAAGGTCTTTAGTCATTGGGGAAATGCAAACCAAAAGAACTCCACCTTACACTCATCAGAATGGTTAAGATTGGTTAAGGGACAGTACATGCTGGAGAGGATGTGGAACAAAAGGAGCACTCTTCCATTGCTGGTGGGAGTGGAAATTTGTACAACCACTCTGGAAATCTATTTGGTGGTTTCTCAGAAAAATGTGAATTTTTCTACCTTAAGATCCAGCTAAACCACTCCTGGGCATATACCCAAATGATGTTCCACTATCCCACAAAAACACTTGCTCAACTATGTTCATAGTAGCTTCATTTATAATAGCCAAAAGCTGGAAACAACCTAGACATCCCTCAACTGAAGAATGGATAAAGAAAATGTGGTTCATTTACACAATGGAATAGTACTCTGGTATTAAAAACAAGGACATTGTGAATTTTGCAGGCAAATGGAAGGAACTAGAAAATATCATACTGAGTGAGGTAACTCATACCAAAAGAACATTAATGGTATGTATTCACTTTTAAGGGGATATTAAACATAAAATACAGGATACCTGTGCTACACTCCAGAGACCCCCAAAGAAGCTAAACAAAACAGAGCACACAGCTGAGGATGCTCGAATCACAGAAGGGGGAATAAAATAATCACAAGAGGCACCTGGATGGGAGAGAAGATGAATAGGGGAATATATTAGGAGGGATCAGATGTAGAAGAGCAGGAGAGAGAGAACAGAAATTGGTGATGGGCAAGTGGGGGTGAATTTCTAGGATGTGCTAGAGAGCTGGGATGGGATGAGGTGGCCCCAAAGAATCTATGAGGGTGACTGTCACTGAGACTCTTAACAGTGGGGTATACATGCCTCATGTGGCCACCAATGGTAGCTAGGCAGAACTCCCAGTGGAGGGATAAGTACAGCAAAGCACCCATGAAAACTTCAATCCAAAATGTGCAGAGACAAAATTGGGGCAGAGACAGAGGGAATGGCCCAAATTGAGACCCATCCTATGGGTCTTTCTTTCTTCTTCCTTCCTTGGCATTCCTCTATACTGGGGCATCTAACAGCCTCAGGCCCAAGGGCCTCTCCTCCCCCTAATGAGTAACAAGACCCTCCTCTGCCAAATATGTGGCAAGAACCATGGGTCTCTCCATGTATATTCTGTGGTTGGTGATCCAGTCTCTGGGAGAATCAGAAGGTCAGACCAGTTGACACTGTTGCTCCCTTCATGGGGCTGAAAACTCCCTCAGCTCCTTCAGCCCCTTCTCCAACTCCTCCATCTGGGAGCTCACACTCAGCCCAACAGATGCTGTAAAGTGAATCTTGGGCATTCTGAACTTTGGGGCTAATATCCACTTATCAGTGAGTACATACCATGTTTATTCTTCTGTGACTAAGTTGCCTCACTCAGGATGATATTTTCAAGTTCCATCTATTTACCTGCGAATTTCATGAAGTCAAAGTTTTTAATAGCTGAGTAGTATTCCATTGTGTAAATGTACCACATTTTCTGTATCCATTCCTCTGTTGAGGAATATCTGGGTTTGTTTCCAGCTCCTGGCTATTATAAACCTGGCTGCTATGAACATAGTGGAGCATGTGTCTTTATTACATGTTGGAGCATCTTCTGAGTATAGGCCCAGGAGTGGAATAGCTAGGTCCTCAGGTAGTATTATGTTCATTTTTCCGAGGGTCCACCTAACTAATTTTCAGAGTGGTTGTATGAGCTTGCAATGCCACCAGCAACGGAGGAGTGTTCCTCTTTCTCCACATGCTCACCAACATCTGCTATCACCAGAGTTTTTGATCTTAGCCATTCTGACTGGTGTGAGATGGAATGTCAGGGTTGTTTTGATTTGCATTTCCCTGATGACTCAGGATATTGAACATTTTTTTTAATTTATTTATTTTCATATTTTACTTAGATTTCAAATGTTTCCCCCTTTCCAGATCTCCCCTTTGGAATCTCCCCATTCCCTCCACCCTCCCCCTGCCACTATGGGGGTATTCCCCCACTCACCCACCCACCCAACCACTCTCATCTTCCCTCCTTGTCATTCTCCTATGGGGGATCTAACACCCTCAGACTCAAGGGCCTCTCCTCCCCCTGATGGATAACAAGACCCTCCTCTGCTGCATTTGTGGCCAGCACCATGGGTCCCTCCATGTGTATTTTTTGGTTGGTGGATCAGTCTCCAGGAGTATCGGGGGGATCAGGCCAGTTGCCACTGTTGCTACCTCTCTGGGGCTGCACACTCCCTCATCTCTTTCAATACTTTCTCCAAGTCCTCCATCTGGGGCTTCACATTCGGCCTTACTGTTGCTGCAAAGTGACTCTTGGGTATTTCAAACTTTTGGGCTAATAACCACTTAACAGTGAGTACATACCATGTTCATTCTTTTGTGACTGTGTTACCTTGCTCAGGATGGTATTTTCAAGATCCATCCATTTGTCTGCGAATTTCATGAAGTCATTGGTTTTAATAGCTGAGTAGTATTCCATTGTGTAAATGTACCACATTTTCTGTATCCATTCCTCTGTGGAGGGACATCTGGGTTGTTTCCAGCTTCTGGCTATTATAAATATGGCTGCTATGAACATAGTGGAACATGTGTCTTTATTACATGTTGGAGCATCTTCTGGGTATATGCCAAGGAGTAGAATAGCTAGGTCCTCAGGTAGTATTATGTTCATTTTTCTGAGGGTCTGCCAAACTGATTTCCAGAGAGGTTGTATCAACTTGCATTCCCACCAGCAATGGAGGAGTGTTTCTTTAGCTGCTTTTCAGCCCTACAAGTTTCCTCAGTTGAGAATTCTGTTTAACGCTGTTCCCCATTTTTTGATAGGGTTGTTTAGATCTCTGAAGTCTAACATCTTGAGTTCTTTGTATGTATTGGATATTAGCCCTCTATCAGATGTAGGATTGGTAAAGATCTTTTCCCAATCTGTTGGTTGCTGTTTTGTCCTATTGACAGTGTCCTTTACCCTATAAAAAGCTTTCTAATTTCAAGAGGTCCTATTTGTCCATTCTTGATCTTACAGCATAAGCCATTGGTGTTCTTTCAGGAACTTTTACCCTGTGCCCATGTGTTCGAGAATTTTCCCCACTTTCTCTTCTATTAGATTCATTGTATCTGGTTTTATGTGAAAGTCCTTGATCTACTTGGACTTGAGCTTTCTACAGGGAGATAGGAATGGATCAATTTTCATTCTTCTGCATGTACACCGCCAGTTGAAACAGCACCATTTGTTGAAAATGCTGTCTTTTTTCCACTGGATGGTTTTAGTTCCTTTGTCAAAGATCAAGTAACCATAAGTGTGTGGGTTCATTTCTGGGTCTTCAATTCTATTCCATTGATCTACCTGTCTGTCACTGTACCAATACCATGCAGTTTTTATCACTACTGCTCAGTAGTACAGCTTGAGGTCAGGAAGGCTGATTCCCCCAGAAGTCCTTTTATTGTTGAGAATAGTTTTTGCTAACCTGGGTTTTTTGTTATTCCTTATAAATATGAGAATTGGTCTTCTAAGTCTATGAAGAACTGAGTTGGAATTTTGATGGGGATTGCATTGATCTGTAGATTGCTTTCAGCAGAAAGGCCTTTTTTCCTATATTAATCCTGCCAATCCATGAGCATGGGAGATCTTTCCATCACCTGAGGTCTTCGTCAATTTCTTTCTTCAGAGATTTGAAGTTCTTGTCATACAGATCTTTCACTTGTTTGTTTAGAGTCACACCAAGATACTTTATATTGTTTGTGACAGTTGTGAAAGGTGTCATTACACTAATTTCTTTCTCAATCTGTTTATCCTTCCAGTATAGGAAGGCTACTGATTTGTTTGAGTTAATTTGTATCCGGCCAATTTGCTGAAGTTGTTTACCAGCTGTAGAAGTTCTCTGGTGGAATTTTTCATGTCACTTAAGTATACCATAATATCATCTGCAAATAGTGATATTTTGATTTCTTCCTTTCGAATTTGTATCTCTCTGACCTTCTTTTGTTGTCTAATTGCTCTAGCTAGAACTTCAAGTACTACATTGAATAGATAGAAAGAGAGTGGACAGCAGTGTCTAGTCCCTGATTTTAGTGGGATTGCTTCAAGTTTCCCTCCACTTAGTTTGATGTTGCCACTGATTTGCTGTATATTGCTTTTACTATGTTTAGGTATGGGCCTAGAAATCCTGATCTTTCCAAGACTTTTATTATGAAGGGATGTTGAATTATGTCAAATGCTTTTTCAGCATCTAACAATATGACCATGTCAGTTTTTTCTTTGAGTTTGTTTATGTAGTGGATTACATTGATGGATTTCAGGGTATTGAACAATCCCTGAATCCCTGGGATGAAGCCTACTTGATCATGGTGAATGATTGTTTTGATGTGTTCTTGGATTCTGTTTGCGAAAATTTTATTGAGTATTTTTACATCGGTATTCATAAGGGAAATTGGTCTGACATTTTCTTTTATTGTTGGGTCTTTGTGAGGTTTTGGAATCAGTGTAACTGTAGCCTCATAGAATGAAGTGGGTAGTGATCCTTCTGTTTCAATTTTGTGGAATAGATTGAAGAGTTTTGGTATTAGGTCTTCTTTGAAAGTCTGATAGAATTCTGCACTGAACACATCGGTTCCTGGGCTTTTTTGGTTGGGAGACTTTTAATGACTGCTTCTATTTCTTTAGGGATTGTGGGACTGTTTAGATGGTTTATCTGATCCTGACTTAACTTTGGTATTTGGTACCTGTCTAGAGACATGTCCATTTCCTCCAGATGTTCCAATTTTGTTGCATATAGGCTTTTGTAGTAGGATCTGATGATTTTTTTGAATTTTCTCAGAATCTGTTGTTATATCTCCCTTTTCATTGCTAATTTTGTTAATTTAGATACTATCTCTGTGACCTCTGGTTTGTCTGGCTAAGTGTTTATCAATCTTGTTGATTTTGTCAAAGAACAAGCTCCTGGTTTTGTTAATTCTTTATATAGTTCTTTTAGTTTCTACTTGGTTGATTTCAACCCTTAATTTGATTATTTTCTTGACTTCTACTCCTCTTGGGTGTATTAGCTTCTTTTTGTTCTAGAGCATTCAGGTGTGCTGATAAGCTGCTAGCATATGCTCTCTCCAGTTTCTTTTTGGAAGCATTCAGAGCTATGAGTTTTCCTCTTAACACTGCTTTCATTGTGTCCCATAGGTTTGGGTATGTTGTACTTTCCTTTTCATTAAATTCTAGGAAGTCTTTAATTTCTTTCTTTGTTTCTTCCTTGATCAAGTTATCATTGAGTAGAGCATTGTTCAGCTTCCATGTGTATGTGGGCTTTCTGTTGTTGTTGTTGCCATTGAAGACAAACCTTATTCCGTAGTGATCTGATAAGAGGCATGGGATTATATCAATCTTCTTTTATCTGTTGAGGTTTGTTTTGTGACCAATTATATGATCAATTTTGAGAAGGTGCCATGAGGTGCTGAGAAGAAGGTATATTCTTTTGATTTAGGAAGAAATGTTCTATAGATATCTGTTAAATCCATTTGGTTCATAACATTTGTTAGTTTCACTGTGTCTCCATTTAGTTTGTGTTCCCAAGATCTGTCCATTGATAAGAGTGGGGTGTTGAAGTCTCCCACTATTATTGTGTGAGGTGCAATGTATGCTTTGAGCTATAGTAAAGTTTCTTTTCTGAATGTGGGAGCCCCTGCATTTGGAGCATAGATGTTCAGAATTGAGAGTTCTTCTTGGTAGATTTTTCCTTTGATGAATATGAAGTGTCCTTCCTTATCTTTTTTGATGACTTTGGTTGAAAGTTGATTTTATCTGATATTAGAATGGCTACTCCATCTGGTATCTTGAGACCATTTGCCTGGAAAATTGTTTTCCAGCACTTTCCTCTGAGGTAGTGTTTGTCTTTAACATGGAGGTGCGTTTCTTGGATGCAGCAAAATGCTGGATCCTCTTTATGGATCCAGTCTGTCAGTCTATGTCTTTTTACTGAGGAATTGAGTCCATTGATGTTAAGAGATATTAAGGAATAGTGATTGTTGCTTCCTGTTGTTTTTGATGTTATTTTTTATGCTTGTGTGGCTATCTTCTTTTGAGTTTGTTGAAAGATTACTTTCTTGCTTTTTCTAGGGTATAATTTACCTTCCTGAGTTGGGGTTTTCCATTTATTATTCTTTGTAGGACTGGGTTTCTGGAAACATATTTTGTAAATTTGGTTTTGTCATAGAATATTTTGGTTTAACCATCTATGATAATTGAGAGTTTTGCTGGGTACAGCAGCCTGGGTTGGCATTTCTGTTCTCTTAGGGTCTGTATGAGATCTGCCCAAAATCTTCTAGCTTTCATAGTCTCTGGTGAGAAGTCTGGTGTAATTCTGATAGGTCTGCCTTTATATGTTACTTGAGCTTTTTCCCTTACTGCTTTTAATATTCTTTCTTTGTTTGGTGCATTTGGTGTTTTGACTATAATATGATGGGAAGAATTTTTTTCTGGTCCAATCTACTTGGAGTTCTGTACGCTTCTTGTATATGTTCATCACTTTCTTTAGATTAGAGAAGTTTTCTTCTATAATTTTGTTCAAGATATTTACTGGTCCTTTAAGTTGGGAATCTTCACTCTCTTCTATAGCTATTATCCTTAGGTTCTGTTTTCTCATTGTATCCTGAATATCCTGGATATTTTGGGTTAGGAGCTTTTTGCTTTTTGTGTTTTCTTTGACTGTTGTGTCAATGTTTTTTATGGTATCTTCTGCACCTGAGATTCTCTCTTCTATCTCTTGTATTCTGTTGGTGATGCTTGCATCTATGACTCCTGGTCTCTTTCCTAGGTTTTCTAACTCCTCCTGGGTTGTCTCCCTTTGTGATTTCTTTATTGTTTCTAATTCTATTTTTAGTTCCTGGATTGTTTTGTTCATTTCCTTTGTCTGTTTGATTGTGTTTTCCTCTAATTATTTAAGGGAATTTTGTGCTTCCTCTTTAAGGGCTTCTAGTTGTTTATCTGTGTTCTCTTGTATTTCTTTAAGGGAGTTATTTATTTCCTTCTTAAAATCTTCTATCATCATCATGAGACATGATCTTAAATCTGAGTCTTCCTTTTCTGGTGTGTTGGGATATCCAGGGCTTGCTGTGGTGGGATCGCTGGGTTCTGATGATACCAAGTAGCCTTGGTTTCTGTTCCTTATGTTCTTGCCCTTACCTTTCACCATCTGGTTATCTTTGGTGTTAGCTGGTCTTACTCTCTCTGACTGTGACTTGTCCCTCCTGCAAGCTTCAGTGTCAATACTCCTTGAAGGCAACCTCTCTCTGATAGGAATTTGGGTTTGGAGAGCTGTGGTACAGGGTCAGTTCTGGGGTGAAGACAGAAGCCAGGAGGATCTAGTCCCCAGCTATCCCTTGATTCCTGTGTCCTGATGGTTCTGCAAGGGTCCCTCTTGATCCAGTGAATTTGAACAGAAGTGGTGGTCTTGCCTGTGCTTGCAGGTGTGTTGGCACTCCTGGGATACCAGCTCTCTCCTGGCACTATTTGAGTATGGAGCCCTGTGTCACAGGATCAGCTCCCAGGCCACAGAAAGAAACCAGAAGACCACTCCTCAGTATCTGTGTCCTGGGGATTCTAGGTGGGTCCCTCTGAGTAGACAGGCTTGCCCATACTCCTGGAAATCTAGCTTTCTCCTGGTACTATTTGGCCATGGAGCCCTGGTGGCCCACACAGAGGTCTTCTGCCACTGATGGAAATCGGATGGCTCCTGTCCCCAGCTGTTCCTCAGTCCTTGTGTCCCGAGGATTCCTGGTTAGTCCTGGTAAGCAGTGTTGCTCATCTTACCCCCACTCATGGGATTTGCCACACTCCTGGGAGGCTAGCTTTCTCCCAGAGCTATTTGACTATGGAGTCTTGGTGGCCCAGGCAGAGGTCTCCCTCCACTGATGGAAACCAGAAGGCTCCTTGCCCTGGCTATTCCTCAGCCCTTGTCTCCAAAAGATTCAGAGTGAGTCCAGCTGAGCAGTTTTGCTCATCTTACCCCCACTCAAGAGCTTTTCTGTACTCCTGGGAGGGTAGCTTTCTCCCAGCACTACTTGGCTATGGAATGCTGGTGGCCCAGGTAGAGGTCTCCTGCCACTGATCAATTTTATTTGCATGCCTGCTTGTATTGTAGTTTGTTTATCCATTTCCTTGGCCATGGGCACATGGAGTGCCTCCTTTCAACTATTGTTTCTAAACAGGGTCCTAATATATAATGTCATGTACATCAGGTTGGCCACAAAGTTGCAAGTATCCTTCTGCCTCTGCCTCTCTGCCTCTGCCTCTGCCTCTGCCTCTGCCTCTGCCTCTGCCTCTG
>JADRCH010013326.1:0-11059 GCA_019843965.1 Rhynchomys soricoides
CTTCTTCTTCTTCTCTTTCCCCCTTTCTCTTCTCGCTGCTACCTTGCCCCCCTTCCAAGAAACCCCCCACGTGGAACTATTTGGCCTGGTATGGTTTCTGGAGCCGCCGACCATCCCCACAGATCATAACACCACTCATAACAGATCAGATCATTTTTTATTATAACAGACTATGATTTAAAAAAAAGTAACAATTAGGATCTCATGAAATTGGAAGGCTTTCCACAGCAAAGGATGTGGTCAACAGGACAAAGAGATAGGATACATATTGGGATAAAATTTTTATCAATTATACATATAATGAAAAGATAATGTCCAAAATATATAAAGATAAAAAAAGGACTGGACATAAAGAAAATAAACAACCCAGTTTAAAAATAGTATACATATGTAAACAGAGAATTCTAAGAAGAGGAAACACAAATATTTAAGAAGCACTTAAAGAAATGGTCAACATCCCTAATTATCAGGGAAATGCAAATCAAAACTACTTTAAGATTTCATTTTACACCAGTTATAATGGCAAAATCAAGAAAACAAATGACAGTATATGCTGGTTATGATGCAGAATAGGGAAACACACATCCATTGCTTATGGGAGGCAAACTTATAAAGCCACTATGAAAATCAGTGTGACATTTCCTTGGGAATATGAAAACTTATTTACTTCAAGATCTAGCAACAGCATTCCTGCGCATATATCCAATGGGTGCTTCATCCTACAAGAAAGACTACAGAGAGACTTACTTAAACATGTTCATTGCTGCTCTATTAATAATAGCCAGGAATTGGAAACAACTTAGAAGTTTGTCAACAGATGAATGGATTAAAATGAAATGTGTCAAATTTACAGAATGGAATATTGTTTAGCCTTTTTTTTTCTTTTTAAAGGAACTCTGGAAATCTGCAGGTAAATTATTTCAGCTAGAAAACAATAAATCATGCAGTGAGGTAACCTGTATCCCATTAGACACATTTGTTCACTTATATAAGGATACTAGCTGTGGTGGTTAGAATATAGAGAGTGGCACTATTAGGAAGTGTGTCCTTACTGGAGTAGGTGTGGGATTGTTGGAGAAAGTGTCTCATTTTGGTGGGAGGCTTTGAGATTCTTCTAGGTGCCTGGAGCACAGTCTTCTCCTGGCTCCCTTTGGATTAAGATGTAGAACTCTAAGTTCCTTTTAGAGCACCATATCTGTCATACTTCTCACCATGATGATAATGGACTGAATGCCTTAACCTGTATTCCAGCTCCAATTAAAAGTTGTCCTTTATAAGAGTTGCCTTGGTCATGGTATCTCTTCACAGTAATGGAAACTTTAAATAAAACACTAGCTGTTAGGTCTTGAAAAGGTGAGCTATAATTCTTATAGCCACAAACTTTATGCATTCAGTAAGGGGATGGGACAGCTGTGCACCCTAGGAAGAGGAAACAGAATAGCTAAATATAGATGGATGGGGCAGGAGACAGGAATGAAAGAATAAAATAGAGGACTGAAGGTGTGGGGGAGGGAGAAATTAGAAGATTTAGTTAAAACTAAGAGCCATTTTGGGGTTCATATAGAAAATTAACACAGAGGAAGTTACCTAAAATATATACATGTATAAAGGTAATCTGCATAAAATTGCCTCATAATAAGATCAAGCCCCAACTGGACATCTATCATCACCAAATGAAGCTTATAGTGCCAAAAAAAGGCTTACTTCTAATTAAGTTGTTTGCCAAAGGGGCCCCATGAAAACCCCTAAACAACTGAGGCCATTGCCTATGTGATTCTTCAAAAATTGACTATAAGGCCCTACTGCTGAAGACAACATCTACATACTTCATTCAACATGGAAAAGTAGAGCTGGTACCTACCAAAATTCCCTCTAGGAATAATGGTCATAGTTTTTGAAGGTATGCTGTATAGTACCAAAGGAAAAATGTAAACACTAACCCATATTCAAATTCTCCAATTTGTAGTGATGACTTGTCCACAGATGTGTTATTGAATTAGAGGTAAAAAAGTAGGAGTGACTCTGGTAGTTTAAAAGTAATTGGCACCCATAGTCCAATGGGAAGTGGCACTATTAGAAGATGTGGCCTTGTTGGAGGAAGTGTGTCATTTTAGAGATGTGTTTTGAGGTCTCATATATGCTCAAACCATGCCCAGGGAGACAGTCTCATCTTATTGCCTACAGATCAAGATGTAGAACTTTGGGCTCTTCCACTACCATGTCTGCTTACAAGCTGCTGTACTTCCCAACATGATGACAACAGATTAAACCTCTGAAATTGTAAGCCAGCCCAAATTAAATGTTTTGGTTTTTTGTTTGTTTGTTTGTTTGCTTGTTTTATAAGACGTGCTTTGGTCATGGTGTCTCTTCACCACAATGAAATCCAAATTATGACACTGACCAACTACTATCTGGTTGTATTTAAGGCCCAGTGCATGAGATGGAATCCTTTCCTAACACTTGTAAGTATCCAGGTCCCAGAGACCAGAAAGACCATGCATCTAGGACAAAACTAAATACTACTGTTCTTCTAAAGGAATATAGCTATAAAATGACTCCTAACAACATTCTGTTATACTTATAAACTTGTTTTTGTTTCTCAGCCATCATCAGAGAAGCCTTCTCCTGCAGGATATGAGAAGAAATATAGAGACCAACAGCTGGACACTGTGAAAACAATTAGTACCTCTGGAACACTCAGTCCTAAATGGGATATTTCCATCAAATTTCTTCACTGGGTTGAAGAGAAAGCTGGAAGATTATATGAGTCAGAAGGATTGGAAGACACAAAAGAAACAAGACTCTTTAAACCCAGTGAGACAAACACACATATGAAACCACAGAGACTGTGGCAGCATGCATAGGGCCTGCTTGTGTCTGCACCTGATGGGGTCCCAGCACTGAAAGCAGAAGTAAAAAGAAGCCCCAATCCCTAAAATCTAAAGCTATGTCCAGCTGATGATCTCTGGCAAATGACAATCTAGTTCTCTCTAACAAAGTTTCACCTGGAATAGTTATAACTGTAAAGGCAAGGCCTCAAGTCCAGCAGTAGGTGACCAACATAAAACAAACTCACTGACATCTTTGGAGGTTCTTTGTCTTATAACGTGTTATAAGAGCTGCTTTTTGTTTGTTTTCTTTCTTTTAAAGTTATAGATCTTTTATACATATACTATGTATATACTTCTGGGTTTGTGTTTTTATGCTTATACAAATGAGTGTGTCTCTGTATCTATATGGCTATGTGTAATCCCCCACTTCATTCTGTGTTTGTTTGTTTGTTTAACATATTCTGTTTTCTTGGGGTTTTGTTTATTTATCTTATTTTATTCTTCTTTAGATTCCCAATTATTTTATAAAAAAGACAGAAAGGGTGTGGATTGAGATGGAAGGAGAGGTGGGAAGTATCTTGGAGTAGTTGGGAGAGTGAAAACCAAAATCATATGAATAATAAAAACCTTTTAATAAAAGAAATATAGTGGAAAAACACTGAAGACTTTTTAAGTGGACTGTGTTTTACAATATAAGATAAATAAATGAGACTTTGGGGACAAAGTTGAATTTTATGATTTAAAACTGATGTGTTTGTATGTCATGATGAAAAAAACTAGAATCATGATGATTCTTTAATTGTCAACTTGTAATGAATTTAATTGCCTGAAAAGCTATCCACAATGATAGATTGCCTAGATTATGTTTGGCTATAGGCATATCTATGAGAAATTTTATTCATAATTGAGTATTGTCAACTTGTAATAATTTTTAATTACCTGAAAAATTGTCCACAATGATTGATTGCTTAGATTATGTTTAGCTATGGGCATATCTGTGAGAAATTTTATTCATAATTGCATAAGGGGGGAATATTCTCTTTGAATGTGTATAGCATCATTTGGAGGGCAAGGTCCCAAAATATATGAGTGAAGAAGAGGTAGCTGAAAAAGTAGGGATATGTGTATTTTTTTTCTCTGCTCTTGACTATGGATGTATTTAGTTGCTTTACATTTCAGTCTGAATTTTTCTGTCATGGTGGACTCACACCTGAAACTGCAAGCTGAGTAAACCCTTCTCTAAGTTGCTTTTATTTATTTGTTTGCTTGTATATTTTAGGATATGTCATAAAAACAACAACAATAACAAAATAAATTGAACAAGAATCCTTCTACTTCAATTTCTTGAATACTGATATTAGAAAGAGGTATCACCATATCTGGCTTCCAAAGTGTTTTTAATTCATTTGTCTTTAAGAATAAAATGCTATTGTCCACTGACTCTAAGAAAGAGAGTTCCAGTGCTCTTGCACCTTCTAATAATCTATGACATGGATTACCCACTGCTCCAACCAAAAAGAATCAAATGTTGGCAAAAATCACAAAATTGGGATTAGAATTTGCATATTGGAGTCTCCAGGTTGTTAATAATCTTGGTTGATGGCTTGTCATTAAGGATGAAGCTCTGGAGTAGAAAGCATGCCTTAACTCTAGAGTCCTAATTCCACAGAAGCAGTGGGATGTTAGGATATGTTGTGTGCAAACCTTTAAGTTGGAGATTATCAGTAAGAGCCAACTAACAAAAATAGTAATAAAAGCAACAAAATTACAAGGGGGAATAAAGCTAAATTACTTCTATTTATTCCAATCCTCATTAGGGGAAACCAGTGTGTTAATTCAGAGGAGGTAGCACTATCAGTATCATTTCTGGTAAATAACCCAACATTAGGTGAATAAGGGCACTTCCTATCATTGTAGTTGATTCTCTTCTCTGACCTAACATGGCTTGTCTAATTTTCAAACTAGAAATGATTATTGTGGAACTGTACAGAAAGAATGAATCAAAAGATATAAAGGGTGTTTCTCTTTTGAAAAGCAACTAAATTTGACAGACCAACTGAAGAATAATTACACCACATGTATAACATATGAAATATAAAAATAACTGGGCTATGGGTGGTAGAGTAGAAAGACTACTGAGGAGAGCACCAGATGAGAAACCCACATGCAGCATTTCCCTTATGTAGCCCACAAACTATCAAGAGCTTTCATATTTTCAGGGCCAGAAAGTAATTGAATAATGAACATAAACCTGAGTTTTATGCAACCCACAATACTAATATACAGACTCTGGGAAATTTTACAATAAAATTTGCAACTTCTGTTTATAGTCCAGTGTGGGACTCAGTGACACTCAGGTGTGTAGACATTTCTAATACTCAAAGTCTCTAAAATTAAATGCTTTGTGCTCCATTTTATGTACATTTTAGAGCAAACAAGTATAAAACTCTTATGTTTGCTGAAAGAAATATTCAAGAGAAATTAAATTAATGTCTAAAATTTGCCTAGAAGTGCATCAAAAAACAAAGATACTTATGGACTGATAATAGAGTGAATGAGACCAGAGATATTTGAACAGAACCCAGCACCAAAATATTCATAGTAGAACCCCAATGTTCAGCACATTCATCTTCACCTTAGATTGCCCCCAGCTCTTTTGTGGATACCTGAATTTTAAGTAATAAAATGTTAGGAAAACATAATTTCCTCATGGTACTGATAGGGAAACACACTTAATGAATAAGAACTGTGAAGTCACCTATCATTTAAAATGAGAACTTTATGTTCTTAGATCCATTTACATTTTGTTTTCATGCTCAAATATAGGCAGAAATGGTAAGACAAATCCATGTGTATATTAAATCTAATGGGATATTCTTGCTTATCTCAAAACTAAAACTTAAACATATGCCTAAGAACAACAACAACAACAACAAAAACCAACAACAAAAAAGGAAGGCTAGATTTGAGAAAGAGGGAAAGGGAAGAAAGGAGCAATATAGGGTATGAAGAAAGGAAAGGTAAGAGGGTGTAAAGGGAAAAAGTCACAGGGTGAGGAAGATCTGTAGGGGGTAGTTCTGACGCCTTCATTGTGTATAAACACTGAAGGTCCTGTACTGCAACTGGTTCTTGGTCAGTCAGTAAAGATGCTAGTGCCAATGAGCTGAGAAGAATAGGCAGAATTTCCAGTTTTCCTGTAGGCAGGCTAGCAGACATGGGGGAGAAGAGAAAGATTTACCATGCTTCTGAAGGAGAAAAAGCCACCAGTTATGTGAGATCTAGGGTGGAGTGGTCATTAGTTGCTTCCCCAACTGGGCCTGACGTAGCAGGTGGGAGGTTAGAAACAAAACTAAACTGAGGGCAAATTTAAGGTGTTGAGCTGAGATTAAAGGTAACTGAATGACTCAAGCCAAGAGCAGTTTTAGGGTGTTGAGCTGGAACTAAAGGTAATTGAGTAATTAAAGTTGAGGGAAGATTTAGGGTGCTGAGCTGGGAGTGAAAAGAACAGCTCAATAGACAAGAAAGACTTAGAAGAACCAAGCCATTGAGCTATAACATAAAAATAAACTAGTGTGTGTATGTATGTGTGTGTGTGTGTGTGTGTGTGTGTGTGTGTGTGTGTGTGTCTTCCATCCATGGATCTGAGAGAATCTAGATGGAGCAGGTATCACAGTCCACCCAGAGCTTAAAGCAGGGTAGTAAGAACTACATACTACAGTGATCTCTCTGATATATATCTCATCCAAGGATGGATATAGATCATGTATTATGAAGACTGTTCCCCGTGAGTATGTGGCAGACTCCAGGCCTAAGCACACTTCTAGGATGGGCATGGATTACAGCTTGCAGCCCACTCCTTCTAGCCATGCTTAGCAAACTACCACCTTCTCCATTCTTACTTTGATTATCTATCTCACATTCCAAATGATGAAATGAATTTCTTATGTCCTCACAAAAGGAAATTTATACCACATCTTACTGGAACATCAGTATAATTGGTATTTGTCTATCAAATCATCAAATTCATTTAGATTTTCCAATTCTGTGGCATACAGCCATTTTAAGTGAAACCTAATGATTCATTGAATTTCATCAGTATCCATGGTTACATGTAAGCATAAATGTTTGCAACCTACTTTGAATAAGGGTTCGACCTCTCCTCTAGCCCCTCACCCAGCAGAGGTAATAGAAGAGAAAAATTATTAGGGTAAGGGGGAAGTGGAACTGTTCAGCAGTAGTTCTTTGGGACTCCATCTTCATTGGCATCAGTTCAGCCCTGTAGCAAACAATAAATACAACTCAGCAGCTGCACAATAGTCCTCTAAGCATGCAGATGGCACATATAAACTGGCAGCTACCAGTCCTATCAGCAAGCTAACACCAGTAACGAACCAGCAGCTATGTTTTAATGATGAAGGAACTGTTAGGCTCACCAACCAGCCTGAGGTGAGGCTGTGGAAGCAGCTGCCTCAGGAAGCTCTCAACCAGTTCTTGGACAAACTTCTTTCAAAACCAGTGTTAACACAAGTTGAATTCAACAATGCTTTTAAGGCAAACCAATATATGCATGTTTTTAGTGAAGAACAGCAAGGTGGAGCAAACCAAACCAGTGCTCAGTCCTCATTTCCCACTGTCTGTGGGGTTATATTTATACTCTTTCATCAAGTGTCCTTTCATATGTCTGGTTTTAGCAAGACATGCTTTCACCTGTGTGCTCCAGTAAACTATCATTTGACATAACTAACTTTCCAAAGAAGCTAGAAATTTCCATTTCGGTTATGTCTTGCTTTTCATTTCGTATTTGGGGTACTATGTTTCTGGCTTTTAGTTAGATTGGCTAAGTAAGGCTTTGACTGTCTTGTTGATTTTCTCAAAGAACCAACTCCTATTTTCCTTGATTCTTTTTATTGTTCTCTTTCTTTCTAATTGATTGACTTTGGCCTTGAGTTTGACTATTTTGTGTTATATACTCTACAAGGATGTATTTGCTTCTCCCTCCACCCCAGAGCCTTTAGATACAATTTTAAATCATTAGCATAAGAACTCTCAAATATCTTCAAGAGGGCACTTAGTGCTATGAACTTTCCTCTAGTGTAGTGTCCCATAAGTTTGGTTATGTTGTGTTTTTATTTCCATTGAATTTTAGAAAGTCTTCAATTTCTTTATTTCTTTTAAAAGTAGACCAAGTGATCCTTGACTAAAGAGTTTTTCAGTTCCTATGAATATATAGGCTTTCTGTTGTTGTAGAAGTCCAGGTTTAATCCATTGTGATCTGATAAGATGAAGTGGTTAAAGATTTTTTCCCTACTGTGTAGTTTTGAGTTCTTTTTAAAGAATCAAGTGTCCATAAATGTGTAGGTTTATTTCTGGGTCTTCAATTCTATTCCACTGATCCACCAATCCTCTGTCTCTGTACAAATAGCATGGAGATTTTAATCACTACTACTTTGTAGTACAGCTGGAGGTCAGGGATGGTGATTTCTCTAGAAGTTCTTTAATTGTTGAGAATTGTTTTGGCTATGCTGGTTGTTGTTGTTGTTTTGTTTTTCCATATGAAGTTGAGAATTGTTCTTTCCCTGTCTATAAAGAATTGTGTTGAAATTTTGATGAGGATTTCATTGACTCTTGTAGATTGCTTTTACTAAGGGGTCATTTTGACTTTGTTAATCCTACATATCCATTAGATAGGGGATCTTTCCATTTTTGGAGGTCTTCTTCTATTTCTTCATTTGGAGACTTGAAGTTCTTGTATACAAATCTTTTACTTCCTTAGTTAGAGTTAAACCAAGATATTTTGTATTATTTGTGGCTATTGTGAAGGGTTTTCTTTCCCTAGTTTCTTCCTCTTCTTGTTTATCATTTGCATAACAGAAACCTCTAATTTCTAACTGACAATCTACTTGTAGAAGAAAGCAAATTGATCCATACTTATCACCTTATACAAAGCTTAAGTCCAAGTGGATCAGTGACCTTAACATAAAACCTGATACACTGAATCAATAGGAGAGAAAGAAGAAAATTTCCTGAACAGAACACCAATGGCTCAGGCTCTATGATCAACAATTGATACATAGGACCTCATGAAACTGAAAAGCTTCTGTAAGGATTTGTCAATAGAACAAAACAGGAACCTACAGATTGCCGAAAGACCTTCACTAACCCTACATCAGATAGAGGGCTAATATCCAAAATATATAAAGAACTTATGAAGATAGACTTGAAAAAACTCACATAACCCCAAAAATGAGGTATGGAGCTAAACAGAATTACCAACAGAGGAATCTCAAATGGCTAAGAAACACTTAAAGAAATATTCAACATCCTTAGTCATCAGGAAAATGCAAATTCAAATGACCCTGAGAATCCACCTTACACCAAGCAGAATAGCTAAGATCAAATACTCAAGTGACAACACATGCTGGCAAGGATGTGGAGAAAGAGAAACACCCCTCCATTGCTGGTGGGATTACAACCACTCCTGAAATCAATCTGTCAGTTTCTCAAAAAACTGGAGACAGTTCTATCTGAAGACAAAGCTATACAGCTCCTAGGCATATACCCAAATGATGCTACACCATAAAACAAGGACACATGCTCCAATATGTTCATTCCTCCCTTATTTGTAATAGCCAGAAGCTGAAAACAACTGAGATATCCCTCAACCAAAGAATGGTTACAGAAAATGTGGTTAATTTACACAATGGAATGCTATTCAGCTATTAAAAACAGGGACATCTTGAAATTTGCAGGCAAATTTATGGAACTTGAAAAGTTACTTAGTAAAGTAACTCTGACCAAAAAGGTCATACATAGTATGTATTCACTAATTAGTGGATATTAGCCAAAAAATACAGAATACCGATGATACACCCCATAGATCCTAAGAAGTTTAACAAGAAGGAAGACCCAAGTGAGGATGCTTCAATCCCACTTAGCCAAACAAAATAATCATGGGAGACAGAAGGAGAGACCGGGGTGGGGGTGGGGTGGGAAAGGTATGTGGAAAGTCAAGGTAGAAACAGAGGGTCAGAAGGATGAATGGAATTATGCAGCTGTGGGGAAGGGAGTTGGGAGGAACCTCTAGAAAGTCCCAGAATCCTGTGACGTCAAAGGCTCCCAGTACTAAATTGGATGACATTAACCAAAACACCCAACAGTGTGGAGATAGAAACTGAAGAGACTACTTCTAGTAGTTAGGGTCCACGACCTACCTTCAAAAATTTTGACTCAAAATTTTTCCTATGTAAAAGAAAGCCAGAGACAAAAATGGAGCAGAGATTGAGGAAAGGCTATCTAGTGACCATCCCAATGGGCAGATCCATTCCATGGATAGATACCAAATCCTGACACTATTACTGATGCTATATTATGCTTGCAGAAAGGATCCTAACATGGTTTTCCTCTGAGAGGCTGTATTACTAGCTTACTGAGTCAGATGCAGATATTTTCAGCTAACAATTGGATTGAGGTCGGGACCCTTAAGGAAAAGTTAGGGAGAGATTGAAGGAGCTGATGGTGATGACAACCTCATTGGAAGACATATAGTGCCAACTAAACTGGACTCTGGGAGCTCCCAGAGACTAAGCCACCAACCAAATTGCAACAGGGGCTAGTCTAAGACCCCTGGCACATATGTAACAGAAAGTTGCCTTGTCTGGCCTAGCTGGGAGAGTATGTACTTAATTCTGTAGATATTTTATGCCCCAGTGAAAGGGATGCAGGGTTGGGAGGGAGCACCCTTTAGGAGGGGAAGAGGAGGGGGAATAGGTGAAGAACTCTGGGAGGGGGCACCAGAAGGTGTACCACATTTGGAATGTAAATATATGTATGCAAGGGTTTATTTCAATCTTTTTGTATGTGTTGTGTTAAGGCTTGCTTTATGACAGATTATGTGGGTAGTTTTGGAGAAGTTTCCATGAGGTTCTGAGAAGAAAATATATTCTTTTGTGTTTGGGTGAAATGTAAGGTCCATTTGAATCATAACCTTTCTTAGCTTTGTTATTTCTCTGTTTAGTTTCTGTCTCAATTTCCTGTCCATTTTTGAGATTGGGATGTTGAAATCTCCTACTATTAATGTGTGGGCTTTGATGTGAGAATATAAGTTTTGGTAAGGTTTCTTTTACAAAGGTGAATGCCCTTCATTTGAGGCATATTCAGAATTAAAATGTCCTTGTTGGGTTTTTCTTTGATGAGTATGAATTGTCCTTCCCTGTTTCTTTTGATTGCTT
>JADRCH010013339.1:0-10996 GCA_019843965.1 Rhynchomys soricoides
CCTTCCCCTTCCCCTTCCCCTTCCCCTTCCCCTTCCCCTTCCCCTTCTCCTCCTCCTCCTCCTCCTCCTCCTCCTCCTCCTCCTCCTCCTCCTCCTCCTCCTTCTTCTTCTTCTTCTTCTTCTTCCACATAAGCTCATCTTGATTACTTGGGTCCTGTTCTGTTGGCAAGTAAATAGACTTGGGTTCAGTAATGGGGAAACTAGAAAGCTGGCTGCAGGGTCTCAGTTGTCCAGTGAGACCTGAGAGATTTTCTTTCTACATCTATAAGATGTGAGGCACGCTGACTGCCTCCAATCAATACTGTTAAAGAAAAACAAAGAGATAGACCAACTTACCACAGACTAGGTAGTTACAAATGCTGGCTCTTTCCCTTTCTTTCCAGAGTATATTCATTGACACACACATGCAGAAGAGACAGAACAAAGGTCTAGACCTAGAGCTTATGTGTGCGTTTGTTTATACTGACCTCCTCCCATGAAACATATACTTGCAAGGAGGCAAACTCTATTCCTTGGGGTTCTTGGCTACCTCAGATCAAACTGAGCTTATGTTAATCTGTTTTGGTAACCTCCAAATTTACCTTAGCCACTAAATTAAAACGTAACTCATCTTTTTATCTTGTAATTCCTACATGGCTGTTATGTCTTCTACCACCTCTTTTCTAAAGTAGGTTTGCTTTGCTGACTTGTAAGTCACTATTGCCCTGTAGCAGAAGTGCCTGTATCCTAGTATCTGTGTGGAGATATCCTACACTGCATACAACTATTTTCGCACTCTAACTATCACTCTAGACTTTTTACACCATATAACAGTGACATTTATAAATTGAACAGGTATTTATTGAAAGCAACCATGAAGGAGATAAATCCATAGTGTCTTACCCATTCTCAAAAATTGAGAGGTTGTCCAGACACAAACTAAACAGAGAAACATTGGAATTGAATGAAATCATAACACGAAAGGACAAAAAATACTTTACAGCACATCTACCTAAACATTAAAATTATGCTTTCTCCTCAGCAGGACAAAGAACTCCCTCCAATATTGACCATATATTAGAACAAAAAACAACTTTCAACAAACAAAGGAAAATTGAAATAACTTCCTGTCTTCATTCTGAACACAATGAAGTATTGCAGTTTTGAATGCTGAAATGAAGAAACAATCAAGAGATCAAAAAATTCAAGAACGTAACAATACATCCAAAAGCCATGGAAAACAAGAACAAACCAAACTGCAAAGCAGTAGAGGAAAAGACATAATCAAAACCAGGTCCAAAGTTAATGAAATGGAAGTAAACAAAAGTTTACGAAGAACCCATTAAATAAAAACTCACATCTTTGAAATATAAACATTTTGGCAAACCCTACATTAATCTAACCAAAGGAAAAGGAACTCACATATAGGAAGCCCTCATAATAGGCCTAAGTGAATGTGTATGTTGAAGGACCCAAATTAAACCAGATTAAGCCAATAAAAAATAAATGATTTAAACAGATCCATAATTTGGTGATGAGACTGAAGAAATAATAAACATGTCCCAAATAAACAGTGCCAAGAATCAGACAGACTCACTGCAAAATCAAAGCACACGTTCAGAGAAACAATCTGAACACTATGGAAACTATTCCACAAAATAGAAAAAGACTGTAAGAGCCAGCAGGTATAGAGCACAGCTATAAAATGCTGACTTCTGAAAACGAGAGCGGGCACATGCACCAACCAACTCAGAGCAGATGTGGTTACCTGTATAAGACCTGTACAGGGCAACAAATCAATTTCCCTGTAGCAAAAGTCCCTGTGTCCTACTCTCTCTGTGGAGATATACTATACTGCATGTAGCTATTTCACACTTGAAGTGGCTTACAAGAATTGGTAAGTCCAGGATCAGGGGACCCATGCCCTATTCTGGCTTCTGTGGACACAGGTAAAGCACTCAAGCATAAAAGAAAATGACTCTAAAACAACTTTTTTTAAAAAGACAAATAACATTTTTCTTGTTAGCCAATATCATTTGAAATTTGCCTTTACCTATTGAAGAGCCAACAACCTAACACGTCATTGAAAATGAGTAGTCTATTTTCTTATAGTTTTGGTTGTGAGCATATCCTTTAGTGGCTGAGCCATCTCTTCAGCATAACAGCATATTCAGTGTTTTATTCCATTTCATTTAAATGAATAAGTAAAGTCAAGGCTATAAGCTCTCTTTTATTACTTACAGTTAGTGTGTAAAGGCAAACAGTAAGTGTCAGTAGAGCAGAAAGAGTGTCTGTCTTGTTTTTCTGACAGACTCTTACCAAGTCCTCCTTCAGACTAGTAAGTGCCTGATCCAAGGTTAACTGGCAGCACAGGAATCCTCCCACCCTGACCCTATCCTGGAGGTACAAAAATATCTTGGCATGAATGTTTTGGCTTTCTTCAAGAAATCACTTACCAGTGTTGCCATATTGTGTTATGATTAATAAGTTTACTTTTAATAGTGTTGGCCACATATAGATTTGAAATCAGGGTTGAACTTTTGTCCTCTGGAGGAAAAAGCATGCAGGTTAAATTAATTCTCAGTGTGGGAGGAAGGTAACAGAAACATTCTTCTTGAAGACTTCCCTTCAGGGGAGGGAGAACAGTGCACTACCGTTACGTCTTTTGAGATTTAAGGAGACCATTGCTGATGGCTAATAGCTTCTGGTAACATGTTCTAGTTAGAAAGATAAAAGTGCTATTAACAGGTAATAGGAGGCTTTGAATTCTATAAAAAGATGGAAAGAAATACTGATATTATTCTAGTAACTGGTGATGGCTACCATTCATTCATTCAGTATTGGCTGATCACTAGGAACTGTATCAGACATGGAGGAGTGAGCAAAGAAATAAGTGTTTAAAAAAATTAGGATTTTTGAAAACAGCACCTGTGTATTTTGTTACTGCTCTCAAAATCTTAAGACAAATGGCTCAAAACTCCTGGGTTGTGTGTAGTTCTGAGCAAAGATAGCCCCTGTCTCCTGCTTCTCAAAAAGGCAGGTGGAGTTCTGGAGACAGGTAAGATAAAAGAATGTGGACTAGGGCAATATGCTCCCTTCATTCTGTCCATTCAGATGTATTTACTGACTGGTAAACACAGTTATCCTGAAAACTTTCAGTGGTGGCACCCTTTACATAGCAGGGTCTTAGTTTGTTTTCCCTTCCTATGAAAAAATAGGCAAAACTGGGTACTTTATTTAGAAATAAAGAATAGAGGATCTCATGTCCTCTGAGGCAGAGGCATCACACAGCGAAGAAGAGGAAATATTCTAGTTCTTGCTTTATATATTCACACCCAACACCATTTAATTTTCAAGGACCTTTCTAAATAGCATTCACACATGAACATGGGATGATTGTTTCTAGCACATGGTCTTTATGGTAAACTTTAAACTTAGCACTAAAGACCAGATGTCCATCTTGGGAAGGACCATACGGTAAATAAGTTATGATTTACTGATAACATGGTAACTTTGCAACTACCCAATTCTCCATTTACTGTGAAAGCAGCCGCATCACACTAAGTAGTTGGGCATGGCTATATTCAAATAAAACATTATTTACAAATAGAGATAGTGAGCTGTTGTTTCCCCATTCTGATATACAGAGTAAAGAGGAAACTCCTACACTAGAATCAACACCCCGCCACGTCAGTAAACTTTTTCTTACCCACACCTTGGAATCTCTGCGACTGTTCTCCCTGTTACATTGTCCTTCAGGTTCATCTGAAGGCCTTGGTATGGCTGTCTTTTCCCGATTTGTCCTTCTTTTTTTCTTTTTCTTTCTTTTTTGGACAAAGTTCATTTAGCTGAGACTATGTAGCTTAGCCTGGCTTTGAACTCCCATACTTCCACTTGCTAAAAGCTGGAAGTGTGTTCTATCACATTTTCATTACATATTTTTTCTTTTTATAAAAACTTCATTTAGGTGTAAAGTTTGGACATCATTTAAATAATGCATTTAAACTGTACCATTTAGTTAGCCCTAAGAACTTTCCTTTAAATATACTTGCATTGTGTCCCATAGATTTGGTATGTCATATTTTCATTTTCATTCAGTTCTAAAGATTTTTAACTTCCTTCTTGGTTTCTGTTTGGACCCAGTTTCATTCAACAGTAATTTGTTCAGCTTCCATGAGATTATATAATTTTTATATATCTTTCGCTGATATCCATATTTAATACATGGTGGACAAATGGTGTAGACATAATTATTTTATACTCTGTGTAAAGATTATCCTTTTATTATTAAAATGCTGATTTCTCTGCCCACATATCTTGTTATAATCTGGACACGGCATTGTAATGTTTATTCTAAGTAATTCCTGTCTCATTGTTATATAAACATTGCTCCCATTTATTCTCTGATTTGTCAATAAAAGCTGATCAGACACTGACTGAGCAGGGGAGAGAATAGTGTTGGAATTCTGATTCCAATGAGGAGATGGAAATAAAGAGAGGAGGAAGGAAAAGTCACCACAAAGAGAGGATCAATGAGACACCATGAAAAATCATCCAGAGCAGAGAGAGCTAAATCAATACTAAAATGCAAGTATCTCAGGGATTTTCCCTGGGAGGTAGTCAGATTAGTTTAGAGGGTTACAATAGGTTAATAACTACTCAGATATTATGCTGTAAAACATCAAATATATCTTATAGAGTCTGCTCATGTATTTGGAAGATAGCCAGGATAAAGAAGAAATTGCTACTTACTGTGTTCATGAAGACTCACTTTTTGTCCTAAAACTGTGTTTAATTTTGGAGAAAATGTCATTAGTTGCAGAGAAAAAAAAATTTTTTTTTTGTTTTTTGTTTGTTTGTTTTTTCAAGAAAAAATATTATTTAATGTTTGGGTAAAACATTCTATAGATTTCTATTAGCTCCATTTGACATATGATGTAATTAACTCCAGAATTTTTCTGTTTAGATTTTGTCAGGGTGACCTGTTTATTGGTTAATGTAGGTATTGAAGTCCCTCACTGTAACTGTGTGATGAGAAATATATGATTTTGGATAAAATAATGTTTGTATTGTGAAGTTGGGTGCCCTTATATTTGGTACATAAATGTTTAGAATTGTAACATCCTGTTGGTGACTTTTTTCTTTAATGTGTATGTAGCATCCTCATTTATCTCTTCTAATAAGTTTTGGTTGAAAGTATATTTGTCAGATATCAAATAGTTAGCCTGCTTGCTTCTTGTTCCCATTTTCTTGAATACATTTTTCTATTCTTTAACCCTAAGATGGTGTCTGTCCTTGATGGAAAGGTGTGTTTCTTAGAGGCAGCAGAATCCTGTTTTCTAATGCAATATCTTAGTCTGTGTCTTTTTATTGTGGAATTAAAAACATTAACAGTTATTACTGAGGAGTGTTTATTAATTCCTATGTTCCTGTGTTATTTGTGTTCCTGTTTTACTTTATAGACATCTTTTGCTTAGCTGTTCTGAGATTATTTACTCATTTTGCCTTCTTTGGTCTATAACTAGTGTCTTGTGTAGAAATGGATTGGTGAACAGAAATTGCAGAAATTTGTTCTTATCATGAAATGTATTTCTTTAACCTTTTATTATGTTTGATGGTTTTACTGGATAGTCTAGGCTGGCATTTTTTAGAGCATGCAGACTATCTGTCCAGGTCATTCTGACTTTCTGCATGCCTGCACAAAAACTCCTGGAAAGATTTCATATTAATAAGTTAATAATACACATGAATTCTTTAGAAAAACAAGCAGAAACAATACCCAAAAAATGCAGACAGAAAGAAATAATCAAACACAGAGTTCAAACTAATAAGATAGAAATAAACAACAAAAAAAATCCAATACACCAAGAATCAGTGAAATTAAGAACTATTTCCTTTAAAAAACGAAAAATAATGACAAACCGTTAGCCAAATTAACCAGAAAAGAAAGAGGATCAAAATTAGTAAGAAAGGGAGAATGTGAAAGGGAGAATTACAATAGACACTGAGGAAATTTAGAGAATCATAAGGACATAGCTTTAAAATCTTTATTATAACAAACTAGAAAACCTAAAGAAATGAGTGAATTTCTTAATGTTTACAGCTAACCTGTCAGAAGCCATGTAGAAAGGGCTAAAGACATGCAAGTGACTTTTATGGAATGGTCCACAGTTTTGCAATGGGTGAGTTCTGAGGCAAGGTGCCAAGAAGACTTGAACCCAAGATTGCTTCTTGCTGCTGATATGCCTTTTCCTATCACTATTATATAGTCCAATGATTCCTGGGCACCCTATTTGGTAGATTTTCTGCAAATTAACATGAAGATGTGCCCTCACTTAGTAAAGCTGTGTAGACAAATTGATGATTTCATAATTCCTAATAATGATTTTATAAATGTCCAAAATTTATACAAGCAATTTTGAGCTCCCTTAAAGCTGCAAATAGAGCTCTGTAACTTTCATGTGTCATAGGCTAATTGCTCTAAGACAGAAAGACCTTCCATGCTTGTGGATTACTAGTACTAATGTCATAAAACAAAACATCTTACCAAAAGCACTGTATAGGTTCAATGAAATCTTCACCAAAATTTCAAAACACTTCTTCAAAGAAATCTTGCAATTCATATTGAAACAAAAACCCAGGATAGCTAAAACAATTCTGAATAATAATAATAATTAATTTATTATTATTATTACTATTATTATTAATACATTACTAGATCAGAGAACACTGTTGAGCAAGGAGCAGAAAAAAATTATAAGAACTAGATCAAGGAGTTTGCTGTAAGTTTGTGTTTCCTAGTCATTTTAGAAGCTACACTTATAAAACTTCACCAACATGATTGTGTAACAAGCTCAACAAGCACATGTAGACATGTAGAGCAATGAAACGAGTAATTAAGAACAGGCATGCCAAAATGGACAGGTGAAGCCTATAAGGCCTCAACTTTACACAAAGAACGACAGGTAGCTATAGAATACTGAGCATGGGAGAAATCGTCTTCTTGAAGAAAGAGCACACCAATTGGTTGTTCGATACAAATGACCAGTCCTGATAATGTGCATGTGAGTGGTGGTGTTCAGACTGATCAGGTTTTGTTTAGGAATAAATTTGCATACACATATACATGTACATATGCATTTATGCATGTTGCAACAGTAAAAAAGGAGAGGCCATGAATTTGAAGAAAGAAGCTGTTTGGGGAAGGTTTGGAAGGGAAAAGGGAAGAAATAATGTAATTAAATTATAATCTCAAATACAAAAGAAAAAAGATTTAAAAACTTCTTGATGTATCATGATAACAGATTTCAAGTTGTAATACACAGTTATAATAATAAAAACACTATGATACACCAATGCGTATCATGAAATACACCTTGATTGATGGACTCTAATTGGAAAATCAGACATAATTTCACACTGTTGCAGACACCTGATATTTGACAAAGAAGCCAAATATACACAGTGATGAAAATATAGCATCTTTCACAAATGGTGCCTGTCAAACTGGAAAACTGCATGTAGAAGAATGTTAATATATACATACCTATCACAGAACAAAACTCAACTCCAAGTGATTAAGAATCTTAACATTAGACTAGATACCTGAGTCTGATAAAAGTTTCAGTTGGAGAGAGGCTTGATCTCATTAAAACAAGATAAGACTTTTTAAACAGGACTGTAAGACCAATAATTAATAAACGGAATCTCAGGAAGTTGAAAGTTTCTGTACATCAAAGATCATCATTGAAAGAAATGCTTTTCCTCCCCTCCTCCCCTCTCCAGAGATAGGGCCACCTAGCTAGCAGATATTTCCTATGGTATATAAGAAAGGGGCATTCCTCCCCTCCCCAGAGATAAGGCCTACTGGCTAGCAGGTATTCTCTGTCAACATAGGCTCTTCCGAACACCAATGGCCTTGGGGTAAAGAATAACCACAGTGACTAGCCCTGGGGTAAAGAATAACCACAGGGAGACTCAGTAAGAATCCCCTAATTGTGTGAAAGGTCAACAACCAATTCAGGCTTTGACCAGAATCTGCCTCAAGAATGTATAAAAAGTGTGAGCTTTAGGAATTGGGGGTCACCTCTGCCTCATGTGCAGGACAGCCCCAATGCATTGGAAATAATAAATCTCTTACTGATTGCATCGCTCTTGATCTCTGTGTCTTTGCGAGGGGGAACTACTGGTAGTTGAGACCTTCATGGGTCCAGCAATCATCAATCAAGAAAAGTATCAGCCTACAGAATAGAAAAATATCCTGAATGATTATACATTTAAAAGAGGGTTATCATCCAAAATATATTTAGGACTAAAAAGTGAGCATTGAGGGGAAAAAACAATTTTAAAATGACTATAGAAGTAAACAAAGTGTTCTCAAAGATTTGTCAAAGGAAATAAAAATAGTTAAGAAACACTTTAAAACTGCTGAACATCCTTAGCCACCAGGCAAATGTAAATTAAAACTATTTCCCCTCACTCCCTTAAGAATGGTCAATATTAATAAAATAAGTGACAACTGATATTACTGAGTATTTGAGGAAAAGTGAACATGTATTCACTGCTGGTGAGAGATTACCACTGTGGAAAGCAATGTGAAGATTCATCAAAAAACAGAAAATAGATCTATCAAAAGAGCCAGCTATACTAGCACTGGACATATACACAAAGGACATTAAAAACTCTGTGAGCTATAATAGCAACCTCCCTGCAAGATGTACTTACTGGTCTAATATGTGAGTAACCAACCACTTGGATTGGATTTATGGTTTGCACCAAGAGAATAGACGCCATATCTGGACTGTTCATAACCAAGAACCTGAGGCTAGATAGGTCATGATTTTTAGGGGAAATCCTGATAGTATTTTTCTGCTAAGTGAACACAGCAATAAGATGACTCCTAATGACATATTCCTATACTCATAGACCACTGCATCACTCAACCCTGATAAGAGAAGATTCTTGCAGTAGACAGTAGTTGAGACACTACAGCTGGACAATGTGTAGAGAGTATGAGATTTGAAGAATTTAACCCCAAATAGGATGATTCTATGAAACAACTCCTCTCAAGACTCAGTGATATATGAGGGAAAGGAGGTAGAAAGAGACAGAAGTGGTAGATGAGCCCAACAAAAAATCATTTTCCAGACACTATAGGCAAGGTACACGTGAATTTAAAGAGAATGACTCTGACTGCATGCAAAAGACATACAAAATTTAAGCAAGACAAAATCCCAGCTCAGAGGAGAGAGAAATGGACACAAAGTAGCATCCCTAACCAAGAAACGACCTGGCAATTGATAGCTGCTAGGACCGGGAAAATGAGTTTTCTTCAACGGAGTGAAACTAGATATATCAATCACACTCATCCTTAAAGTAGTGCCCAACACAAAATGGATGAATCAGAAAGAGAAGAAGCTTTATTGTAGATATAAGGGAGAGCATAGTTAGAGGCAGGAACACCTGGGAGAGTCCAGTGAGAACAAGAACAGACTGAGTTATGTCACGTAAGTTAAGGTGGGGGGATGAGGGGGAAGGGAGAGGGGAAACTGGGTGGAGCAGCAGGAGTCTCGAAGGTACAAAGAGGGATGGGTAGCCCAAGTGTCTGGCTTATATAGGAAAGAGCATCCCAGCCCTCTGGGCTGGAAAGTTCCCGGTGAGGGTTAGAATGTGCCACCCAGGAAGGCTCTGTAGCAGGTAGAGATTGAGGGATGCAGGAAGAACTTAGTACCCAGCATCTGCATTGATATACTAAATAGGAACCTCAGTAATTTGTCCCAGGTTTGAAACCTAACAATGACATCACGTTGCTTATTTTTACCTGTGTTTTTATATTTTTATTTTGTTTTGTTTTTAAGAAAAGGAGATAAAAGTACTTAGAAGAGAATCTGAGAGTATTTTGGGGAGGAAAAGAACATGATCAAAATCTATGAATGTTTAGTTGAGGGATTTTCAGTATGTTCACAGGATTTTTGCCTCTGTCCATGTTAAAACATTGTTGTCACTTCCCAAAGAAAGCCTATGGTCTTCATCTACCTTCTGAGTCCCTCCATCCCCCACCTGACTCACCTGTGAGTCTTCTTTACACCTATAAATAGATTTGTCAATTCTACACATTTCCTGTAAATACAGTCACTCAGGTTCTTTTGTGACTGACTGCTTTTACAATCTCAACTGCACAATCTCAATGTTATAATCCTTCCAAGGCTCAGCAGTGTCCTGGCCACTTTACTGTCAGCTAGACACAAGTTAGAGTTATTTGGGAAGAAGGATTCTGAATTAAAAAACAAAACAAACAATGCCTCTAAAAGATTTGCCTATAGGCAAGTCATTTTCTTAACTAGTGATTGATGTGGGACAATCCAGCCTATTGTGAGTGGTACAACCCCTGAGTACTTGGTTCTATAAGGGACCATGCTGATCAAGCCAGGAAAAGCAATCCAGTAAGGAGCATTTCATTAGGAGCCTCTGCATCAGCTCCTGCCTCCTATTTATATCCAGTCTGAATTCCTGAATTGGCTTCCCCCAAGGGGCTGTGACTCAGGATATGTGAATTTAAATACTTCCCAGTGTTTCAGATAAATAACTAGCAAAGATTATGTCCATTCTATGGGTTTCTACTTTACTCAATGTACTGTTTCCTTAGCTGTACAGAAGTGTTTAGTTTTATGAGATCTTAATTCCCAGGTAAATAATTCATTGTCAGTTAAATGTCCTTATTGACCTTTCAGAAAATCATTTTCTACGCATAAATCTTGTATGGTACTGCCCATGCTCTCGTCGAACAGATTCAGTATTTCAGGATTCACATTGAGGTCTTTGATCCACTAGAATCTAGTTTTTATAGAGGATGATATACATGAATCGACTTTCATTCTTCTATATGTGGATATTCAGTTTTCCTAGCACCATTTGCTGAAGATGCTATTTTATGTGTGTGTATCGTTTTGACTTTCCATCGAACATCACACGGATGTATTTTCAAGTTCTCATGTTTGGGTCTTCTGTTCCATTTGCT
>JADRCH010013340.1:0-26862 GCA_019843965.1 Rhynchomys soricoides
AAAAGAAGGGAAGGACGGAAGGAAGGAAGGAAGGAAGGAAGGAAGGAGAAAGGAAGAAAGAAAGAAGGAAAGGATGGAAGGAAGAAAGAACGAAAAGAAAATAGAAGAGAAGAGAAAAGCAAAACCTCTTCAGTATCTGAGAAGCAATTGGAAAGGTTTGAGTTGAGACAACTCCTGAGAAGAGAGTGGACTCAAGGGTCATTTTACAAAGCCATGCACATAAGGATGGCTCCAAATTCAGAAGTGTGGTCCAAGTAGACAGGAGCCTGATAGTTTTCAGCCAAAATTTCAAGTTAAATCAATTTCTATACTATGACAAAAATCCAAAGGCCACAATGTCACAGTAGAGAGAGTTTCAGGTTCAACACCTCCCCAAAGTGGACAGTAGGAATGGAATTTTTAAATGGCAGAGGCAAGATAATAATGGCTGAATGCTACTACTTCCATTAGCCGATAAACCGTATAGCTGTGGCATCATATACTCTGTAATGCAACAGTGTGTTGATATTGATATGTATAAGCACAAAGTAGTTACAGAATTTGCATGCATGTGACTCTCTCTTTCTCTCTCTCTCTCTCTGAGTGTGTGTGTGTGTGTGTGTGTATGTATGTATGTTTCCCTTCTCTGGGAAACTTAATAAGAAAGACAATATGCCTAACTTGCTCTGGTCCCTGGGGTTAAAGATTCTTGTAGTTTAATATAGTCTTTCTCTAAATCTAAATTTTTCTTGTCTACTCTGTAGCAAAAGTTTGAAAGCAGCATGTCAAATGCCTCCATTTTGGGATAAACTGAAGGAGAATGATGTGCCTTAGAGCCATGGCTTCTCTGCCTGCAGGAATTGTCTTGTAGAGAAGACTAGCCTTATTGGGAACATGTTGGTCAGTCTTGGTTTTAACCCTCTCTCATCAGCTCACATTGTTGTCTTCACCCTTCAGATGAGACTTTCCATAGCTTCCATTTCAGTTAGCAGACTGCAGCATCTTACTAGAACTCTAGAAATAACCCTATTCCCTTCGGTTTGTGTTTGTTTATTTTTGTCTTCTTTGTTTGCTTGTTTGTTTGTTGTTATTGTTTTACTTTTTTAGTGAATTCATCTGTTTCATTCTTCAGTCTTACAAACCAGACATTATTTTACAATTACATTATCAATACAGCAAGGAATTGTTACAAGGATTCTCATATGATAAAACAATTAATTTTCTTATGTTTTATGTTCCTATATAAATTTTTCAAGAATCACCTCACAAACCATTATGTTATGTGCCACTTGTGCAATGTATAGCTTTTAATTACCTCTTATTCCTACTTCATGTAAAAGGTAAGAGTCAACATCAGGAATCCCGATTCTTTCAGGCCTGCCTTTCCCTACATTATGCTCTTGTATTTCGAGCTGCTGGGAAGTGATCCCAGGATGGCTGCTTTGGTTCACCTTAGCTAATAATCCAAACATTTAACAAACACTCTGAGTGTTGCAGGAAGCCACCATCTGGAAAATTCCAGACTACTCTGAGGTATTTAATATTCAAGCTTCTGATATTACCTTTGTCTTTTCTTAAACATCTGACATTTCCAACCCACAACTACATAATACAAACCCAATTATCATTTTCTCAAGTAAATTCTTCATTATAATTCTCTCTTTTTTCTGAGACAGATTCTCACTACTATTCTGAGTAGGCTGGCTTTGAACTCATTGAGATCCCAAGTGCTGGTATTAAATACACTACCATTTACACTGAAGAGAAAACATTTCAAAACTTTCCTTCTTTTCTACTCCAATAAATTTTATCTGTTCAGAAATATTGGACTAGGTAATTTCTTCCTCTTTATCCTTGTGGGGTAGTTCTCACCAATAAGGAAACACATTGCACTTAAAAATTTGCCAATGAATGTTCCCACCTGAACCCTTTGGGTATTTGCAAAGACTATTTCTTACTAATACAGGGTTTGATTTGGGTTTCCTCCGTTCTTTCTTTCTTTCTATCGTTCTTTCTTTCTTTTTTCCATCTCCTGTGTTTGTGAATTTGCTCTGATTCATGTGAGATGGTACAAGTTTTATTTTTTAAATGCTTATTTAGCATATTGCAAAAATAACACCCTCACCATTTCATAGAGCTAGGGAGTATCCTACCAGTGCTGTGTAGAAATTAGAGGCTTTGTGCAAACTTTAAAAGGGATGCATTTGAGTTGAACCTATTAATCCCTTAAGTTGTCACAGAAAAAAAAATCTGTCAAATTATTTTTGACATTCTATACAGTTTATTTTTATAATTAGTACTGCTGTGTTCAGGCTGCTGAATTAGGTCCATTTCAGAGTATTTTCTTCTCACAGAACAGGAGTGATTATGAGTAGAGACTAGCTAGGATGAAGAATTATAATTGGATAAAAAATTTAAAAGAGTGAATTAATTATTGGAAACTATAATTAATCAGGGTTATTCTTCTCAAGGTTAACACTTTTAAATGTATTTTATGGGTAATGTAAAAGACCTCACTTAGTTAAAGCTTTTTATAATGGTCATAATACACCTTAGCCCAGGCAGAGAGCAATTCCCTCCCCATGCACTCCCTGTTCTGTTTAATTTTGTTACCTTTACTCTGTCATCAATCCAGTGGTCAGCCTGCAGAACAGAAGGCAGGATAATTATATTTGGAACATGACCATGTGTTTCTGGGAACTTGGAGAGCTATGGTCACAAGCAACGCCATTTTAGGCACTGTCATACAAATCCATAACGGACATCCGAGTATTCCTTTTACAATAAACACCATTCTGTCTATCCAGCAGTTGTTTAATAAAGATAATTAGTAAAATGCCCAAGTTGTTTTGAAATGAAATTACGTTGCTGTCTTAGTCAGGGTTTCTATTCCTGCACAAACATCATGACCAAGATTCAAGTTGGGGAGGAAAGGGTTTATTGAGCTCATACTTTCATGCTGCTGTTCATCACCCAAGGAAGTCAGGACTGCAACTCAAGTAGGTCAGGAAGCAGGAGCTGATGCAGAAGCCAAGGAAGAATGCTGCTTACTGGCTTGCTTGGTTCTCCTGGCTTGCTTAGCCTGCTTTCTTACATAGCTCAAGACTACCAGCCCACAGATGGTATCACTCACAAGGAGCCCTCCGCCCTTGATCACTAATTGAGAAAATGTCTTACTGCTCGATCTCATGGAGGCATCTTCTCAACTGAAACTCCTTTCTCTGTGATAACTTCAACTTGTGTCAAGTTGACACACAAAACTAGCCAGTACAGTTGCATAAGCTAGAATCTCTTTTGTAAGCTTATAATGTTATAGATTATACATTATAGATTATACGTATACAGAAAGTACAATTGCTGGATTGATTTTATCTACTTAACTTCTAGGTCCCATTCCACCTCCCCATGTCTCCTTCCAGTCCTCTACACAGGTACATGCTTTTATTTTTGTTGTGGGCACAGGTTTTTCTTTGTAGCCCAGGTTAGCCTTATAGTTGCCATCCTTCTGCCTCAGCTCTCCAAACGCTAGGGATATAAATATGAACCCATAACAATTTATTCAACATCTCTATGTCTTTATCTATATGCAATTTAGATTAGTCTGCACAGTATTAGATATTATGTAAGTTAACCATTAATTACATGAGCAAGAAACTAAAACATAAAACTTTTGGTAACAACAAACCCATTATTTTATATATATAAGTTATAAAAGAAAAAAGTTGGTTGGCATAAGTGTATATAACAGTATAAATACAAATAAAAAGTATTGAATATCACTAAATGTTTAAAACACATTTGAAAAAGAATTATAGCTACTAGAAACCTATTTTTACTAAGGGTCTATATCATTTTAACTTTAAATTATATTTTAATTAGCTGTGTGGTGGTGGTGGTGCACACTTTTAATCTCAGCATTAAGGAGGCAAAGGCAGGCAGATCTCTGATTTTGCAACCGGACTAGTCTACAGACCATGTTCCAGGACAGCCAGGGATACACAGAGAAACACTGTCTCAAAAGACCAAAAATGTATAGATTTAAGTATTATATATATTATATATACATTTAGTTTATACATATGTGCATGTTTGTGTGTGTGTGCATGCATGCATGTGTGTGAAAAATACATATGTAGTGCTTTTTGCATGCATCTGCAGATCTGGAGTTACAAGCCTTTGTGAGTTAGCAGCCATGCATAGGAATTATTCAATTAGGAAATGAACTCTGTTCCTCTGGAAGTCCAACATGCACTTTCAATTACTGAACTATCTCTCCAAGTTCTTATGATAACATAATTATTTGTTTATATGTATTGTTATTGAGAGAGAGAAAGAGAGAGAGAGAGAGAGAGAGAGAGAGAGAGAGAGAAAGAGAGAACTGAAATTATCCTTACTTAAAATTAATGACATCTCTATCTGTGCAATGAGATTCAAGTTCCTCTTTTTCTTCTATTGGATATTTTCTTTATTTACATTTCAAATGTTATCTCCTTTCCGGGGTTTTCCCTCTGGAAACCCTTATCTCATCCCCCTGCTTCTATGAGGGTGCTCCTCTACCTACCCACCCAATCCCCCCTCCCTGCCCTGGCATTTCCCTACACTGGGGCATTGAGCCTTCACAGGACCAAGGGCCTCTCCTCCCTTTGATGCCCAACAAAGCCATCTTCTGGTACATATGTGGCTGGAGCCATGGATTGCTTCATGTGTACTCTTTGGTGGGTGGTTTAGTCCCTGGGAGCTCTGGGAGGTCTAGAATTCACAGACCACATGAAGCTCAAGAAGAAGAAAGACCAAAGTGTAGATGTTTCAGTTCTTCTTAGAGAGGGAACAAAACACTCATGGGAGGATGTACAGAGACGAAGTGTGGAGCAGAGAATGAAGGAAAGGCTATCGAGTTCCTTTGTTATTTAAACCATGTGTGTGCACACATGTGCCTTTCTGCAGTGTGCTCATGCATTTGGATATTACATGGATGTCTCATGGCGAACAGATGTCACCATATCATTTTCTTTCAAACAATAAACTTGATTTTTAACTATATATGAACTCACACATCATTGTTGAATCCAGGGCATATGCATAGTTTTCAAGTAGTTTCTTGGCCACTTTTCACCTACTGGGAATTACAAGGGAAACACATCCCTCTCTGTACATTGATGACACTCAAGATCTAAAGTAACAAAGCAACCAGGGTGTTGACAATCATCAGTTGCTATCTAAAAGGGAAGATGGAGAAGAGAGGCAGACAGGAAAAGTTTGGACAGTCTTGCATAAGTACCTGAATTCTAGGCCAAGACATCCTTTAGAGCTTAATTCCACAGCTGTTCCCAATCCCATGGCTCTTCCCAACAACTTAGGATCAGCCATGCATCCATAAATACGTTAGAATTGGAATGTTTGTTAATCTTCACTGATGATTCCGTAACTTCCCGCACATGTTATACCTAAGTCAGGAGCATAGTTTTGTACTTATAGTATTCGTTCAATTTCAAAATAGAATTATTCTTGTTCCTTTAGGGTGAAAAATAAGAAAAATTTGTTCAAAAGAATGTGTCAAAACACTCTTGCTATGATAAAAGCAAAAGGCATATAATTATATAGAGACTCAGGTTATATGTACAGACTACTGAAGGCAAAAACTCAATGAGATAGATATCTCCTGAGGAGTCTCCAGGGAAGGCTGGTTATCATGATGTATAAGCTCACATCTACTCTTGCCTCATGCTATTGCCTGAAATGGGCAGATGGTGAGTTAAGGCTGAAGCTCTGTCACTTCTTGCCAAAATGAAGTCAGAGAAATCTGTAATCCTTTCATTAGTAAAGGTTTACGACTTCTCAATTTGGACAAATAGTCAAAACTCACACAACTTACTGACTACTGAAATGTCAGAAGAATCAGTAATTTCAAGTTTTGCCTACTTCTAATTCCATTTCAGAGTCAGAAACATATATAACTCTTCATCTTATCTCCTCAAACAACCTTTGCTCCACATCTAAAGAAATTCCTGATTATAGTATGAGACTTTTATTTAAAAGATATTAGTGGAAGTATAAGTTAATGTAGAAATACCGAAACATAACCTCCATCAACATGAGGCCATGTATCTGTGTAGATAAAATTTATGCAGTATGTAATGCCCCCATGGATTAGTTCTGTCATCCAGTAGCACATCTTGACATGTTTAATATACTTTAATTAACTTCATGATGACACTTTACAATACATCACAATGCTTTAAGTATGGCTCCTTGTCATAGCATTACACAGACCATTTTTAGTGCCTGAATTGTGCACAGTATTACTATAGTTATCTTAATCATCTTCTTGGTCCTGAGTACTTGTATTGGTCCACTATTTTAACACATATAAGCAATTTTGAATTCAACATCACTGTACATACATATTGTCCTCTATTTACTTTGGGTAGGTTTTAGTTGCCTGATTGTGAGATCAGAATGTGAGAATATGTATATATTTTTTAACTTGATGTCTCATGTTTGATTATCTTCCAGTCTGCATAGTAGCTCATACTTCTTCAAGAAATTCTTGTGGCAACCCTGACTTAGGAGACACATGTTGATTAGAGAATTGTGTATGGCTGCCAGTAAAAGACCTGAAATTACAGCACTTGGCTCTCTCTCAGTAATAAAAACATCCCAAACCAAGCAGTACAGGGATACATGCTCTTTGGTCTAAATAACAGGGGATACTTCCGACTATCCTCCTGTCTGGTTTGGTGTTCACTTTTTGTTTGTGTTTTGGGTTGGAATGTTTTGGGTTGGAACGTAACCTCTTATCTGATTTCTCTTACAGCTATAGTATTGTTTCTGTGGCACCAGCTATAATATCTGCATCCACATCATGGAGAGGAGAGTGAAGCTGTAAAAGGAGAGATAGCTCTTAGCTCACTCCAAGTAATAGCTCTTCTCATTGTGGGAAGGTGAACCATATAGTTTATATTCATCTTCTTGGCTATGCATGGATTTTTTTTTTTTTTCAGGAAAACTGGAAATATAAATTTTACCTAGATATATTTCAACTTTAATTGATAAACCCCCTAAGAGTGAATAACAATGGAAAATAAGGTACTGGATGGGAAGGGACAGTCACAGTAAAGATAGTGTGTGCATGCAGGCAATTACTAATATTAATAGATCAAAACTGTATCCTTTTAAGTTGTTCCTTAGTATTTTGACATATAGTGACTTAATACAAAGATGGGTTATAAATATATATTTGTAAATTTAAGAGTAACTGTGTTCCTTTATAAATAAAGGGTAATTTACCTGTTTGGCAAGCAAAAAGTTTTAAAGAGAAAAAGTTTCAAAGTATTTTAAAAAGTCACTCGAGGAAAAAAATGAGCTAAACGGGCCTTTGTGAAAATGATAAATGATCTTTCAAATTATTAAGTCACTTGTGACAGCTTTCCTGATAGTGTCCTCTACTCTCCTAGTACTGCTCATTATCCCTTTTAATAATAAAACATCCCTGAAGGTAATTTTCCTTTCTATTTCAGGTCTTAGAATCTTACCTCTTATAAACTTTCTCCTTGTTTCAGACATTCATAAATAAGCCATCAAACAAGTGTGTGTTGTCTTTGAACACCGTCAACTTGTAGATTCTCGGTTTATAGCTCTGTGGTATACAGTATTTCTATGATATTCAACCTCAGAAGTAGTAGAACAAAGCACAGTGGGAACAGAATGAAATTGATTGAGAGTTAAGAGGCTTGCAAGGCTCCATGTCTTAAAGAAATTCCTAGAGTCTCCTGAGTCTTGGATTCACAAGGAAAAGAATGGGGAACTGTCTGAACCATCAATTTGGCTACATAAGCACACATAGATTCACAAACCTGTTGCATGGCTAGCTAGTGAGCATGCTGAAAGAAATTAAGCAACAGAAATTGCTAAAAATAAATTGGATTGATTGACATTTTGGACAAACCAAGGGATAGATGGAAGTGGCGAGAGTTTATTCTCTTATCTCAAATGTGAAAGAGAAATGTCTTTCCTGGCTGTCAGATTCCTGTCTATCTGGGATTTGGGCTTCATTTTTTGGTAGTTGTAGAATTTAATAAGCCTTTTGCATCTTTTCTTTAGAAGTCTCCTTCTAGGTCCAGGTTCTTTTATTTGGATTAAACACACTGGTTTTGCAAGCATACCCAAAGAGAGTGGTGAAGGGGTCTCTCTTCAAGAATATCTACTTACCCATCAGATTTTCAGCACAGACTGGGTATGAATCTTGTATATTAATAGACTCAAAGAGAGTTTGTACATAAAAAAAAAAGTGTCATTCAGATGTGGTGGAACTTGTGTCATATTAGCAGAATACCTGGGAAAGCATTTACTAATTCATACTTGTTTGTCCAGAGACAAAGTAGAAGACAATGACTTTAGCTTCAGGGAGAATATAAGTACATTTCTACACTGAGGTACTGAAATATGAAGAAACACACTGGTGATAATTCAAGTCATGAGCTACTAAAATTCAACAATCCATATTTATAGCTTACAGTGATCTTTGTGGATTTGTTTTGTTTTGTTTTGTTTTTTGTTGTTTGTTTTGGTGTGTGTATTTTATTTTTTTGTGAAATGTCATATATTCAACAATATAAGTTTACGTAGCTAATAGCAGTGGTGTGGTTCTACATTTTTTTAAAATGTACATGTGTATGCTCATGTCCATATGTATGTATACCTCATATGGGCAAGCTCTGTTGAAGGGAAGCAGAGGATATCAGAGCCCATAGTACTTGGGTTATAGGCAGGTAGTTGTGAGCCACACAATCTGAGGCTGAGAACTGAGGTACTCTGGAAGGGAAGTGAGTGCTGTTCACTGCTGAGACATCTTTACATTACCTTAAGAGTAATGGCTTTAAGGAATCAATGCATTACACCAGTGGTTCTGAACCACTGGACCGTGGCCACTTGAGGAGTTTCCATATCATGCATTCTACATATCAGATTTTACACTACAATTCATAGTGGTACCAAAATGAGAGTTATGAAATATCTATGAAATAATCTGATGGCTGGGGGTCACCATAGCATGATGAACTATTTTGAAGGGTTGTGACATTAGGGAGGTTGAGAACCAGTTCCTCAGACAGTCCTGGTATTCATAAGGGAGCACATTGAAGTCAGCTTGGCAAGATTTGGGAGCAGCTGGGGGTTGGAAACTAATTGCTACTCAAGAGTCAGATTGTCTTAGCAGTTTGTGACACATCCTTTTCCTTACTGGTGTTACACAAAAGGATGTTTTGTTGCTTAACTAGTAGCTGTCTTTTCCTTTACATGCCACACCCCATTCCTCTACAGAATCAATGTGGCTGCCAGAATATTTCTAGAGTCTTCTTTAAATTTGGAGAATGAGTAAGGGTTGTAGGCAGAATTTTTGAAGTGTGTGGAAAAACAAAAATATCTATTTGAAAAGATTAATTCTGTCTACAAGGGTTTTAAAAAAGAGATTTTTTTTTTTAATTAGCAGCATAATGGAATGAGTAAAGGGGCTTTGAGATTTTGGGGTTTTAAGACCTTTAAAGGAGGCATTGAATGAAAACAAATTAGAAATTAGGGGCTAGGTCTCTGCAAGAACCAGTGTGGGACTAGAGAGCCAAATAGAATGATAAACTCTTGTTATTTCACTATGCAGAGCATAGTATCTGCTCTAGTCTATGCAGAAATTGAGCCAATTGGTCGCAGAAATTATTATTTGGCACACAGTAGAAGCTCCATACATTGTTAGGATTCTGCAAAAAATGCTTCCACACATTCTTCAATGCATCATATCTTCATGACATTTAACATGGATGTTAAACACCTGCAGAGTCATCCAAATGAAAGCCTTCTTTCATGAGATTAGAAAAAATAAAGTCATGGATCAAACAAAATGATAGTCAATAATCAAAAGTAAAGGCCTGCTGAAATTCCTGACAGTTATATCTGTATGTGCCTTCCATTTAAAAACATGTTAGCAATTATAATAAATAAATGATAATGACTAAATTTGAGTAGATGTCATAATGATTAATTATGTTGATTATTTCCTACTGATATCTTAAAAATACATTTTCCCCCAACTGACATCTCAGAAAAGGAAAACACTCAACTCTGTGCTGTTACTTAGAAATAACAAACTTTTATATTCTTAAAAAAAAAAATAAACAAGCAGTTTTCAAACTTTGGAAAGTCAGCGGAATATAAAGACATCTGAAGGTAGCTCTTGTTGCCACAGTAGAATGATTTTTTCTAACTAGGTTTTGCCATTGGATTGATTTTTAAAGTATGCCTGTGACTGACACGGCTTTCATTTCTGTAGCCTAGCACAAAATGTACATTAAAACTAAAAGTGAGCAGGCAAACAATGGTTGTAATTTACTTTCAATCAAAGCATTTGCCTGGCTTAAAACCTTCTAGGATTCTTGCCACCTCAAATAAGATCTCCTCTGAGGAAGCGTGCCATGTCTAGACAGCAAAGCCTATGACAAACTGGAGTAAATTTGGTGAAATGTTTGAGTACAGCATCACAGAAGGTATCACTCTGGTGGTTTAGGCGAACCTTAGCAGTCATGACTTTAGAGAGCTATTGACCTTTCCTAATCAGCAGTTTTTCCACCTGCTAATGAGGAAAACTAATATTGCCTCTGACATGGACTTACTAAGAAAATGAACTGAAAAAAAAGTTTCTATGGCACTGAAGCACAACAACCATTACTAACTAGTTTTCTTCTCAGCTCTGCACTTTGCAAAATGATGAGTGCTGAGGTTGGGTTGTGTGGCCCAATATCGTATATGCTGTCAAGAGTAGCTTAAGGCTCTAAAACTAGAGTACTGATCTGCTAATGATGGTTACACCAGCTCCAAGGAACCTGATGGTGTCTTTTCCTTCCATATGTACTGAGGGACATACAACTACACACACACACACACACACACACACACACATGCATGCACACATACACACGCACACACCACTTTATACATTCACACAGAAATATACACAAACATACATATAAAAATAAATACAAAAATTAAAAATACATCTTAGAATTGTGTTTCTCACCTGAGATTAATTTGTGATAGTTAACTGACTTTATAATTAAAAGAAGTGTGAACAAACATATTTCAAGCATTGTTAATTTTCAAAACATAACATATCTGCCTCTACTAAGTTGTCAAGTTGCCTATACAAGTTCCAACTGGAGACCTTTTGCCCTAAGTATCATTAGTGTTAATATGTGAATATAATCATATGTCAAGGATAATGTCAATAACAATAATTTTAAAACTTAAGACTGTGAAGGTATTCTATGGAGACCACCACCTTTTCAAAATCCTCTGATTAGTTTTTCTTCTATCTCCCTTTATAAAAAGCCTGGGCAATCAATTCAAATATCTTAGCTACACAAACTCCTTTTATTATTTACCTCTTACCTTGCTACTATTTTCAAGTGCTTATTCATGTGGCTAGAGAGATGACTTGGCTTTGAAGAACACTGACTGCTCTTCCAGTACACTGGTTCGATTCCAACCCTCACATGATATCTCACAACCATCTGTCAGTATAGTTTCAGAGAAACCCATGCCCTCTTCTAACTTCCAGGTTTACTAAGGATGTACATGGTACATGTAATACATTCAGGCAAAACATCTATACAAAGATCCTTTTGTAAAATGCCCACTCACAGGCATTCTGGTTTACACCTTTTATCCCCAAATTAAAAAACAGAGGCATGAAAATCAGGTGTTCTAGACCAGCCTCAACTTCAAAGCAAATTCAAGGCAAAGCTGGGTTTCTTGAGAGACCAGGTTAGAAAAAGCAAAATGGGGAAAAATGAGTATACTCATCACTGCTTTGTATTCCACTCTTACAAAGCCTGTGCAGAAATGAACTCTTTTTACCAACCATCAGTGGTCAAAACTCCAACATCAATCTGTGGCTAGTTGGAGGTCCACTCTACTAGCTGAAGCATGGTTATATGAATTCCAAAGGTGGTCTGTTGAATGTTTATCTTATAAATATTGATTGTGCACCTGTTGGGTTCTTGGCCTTCTCCTAGGAATGGATGATATAGTTATAAAGGAACTGATGAAATGCCAATATTCATACTTCACAGCATTGGAGAAGAGATAGGCAAGTAAACATTTAATTAAATGTCAAGGAAAGGAAACATTTGTGAGTGGAAAATATACTGGATGATGTTGTTGGTCAGTTTAATACTGATCAACGTGTGGCCTCTGTTGCCTACAATCAGGAGAACTGTGAAAAATTTTTCTCAGTGAATCTTGTGGTCATGGTCATCCAGGAACATAATTCAGTCAATATCTGCAAAGCAAAACACTGCCCCTTAGAGAAGGGACAGAGCTGTATTAGTTTCCTATTTTGGCATCTGTTTCTCTTGGTGAGCATAGACCTTCCCACAGTTGATGTGACTGAATGAACCATTTCACCCTGCAGAAACATTACTAGATATCCCTCCAAAGGGGCAGCTAAAGTCACAATACATGCTGAGTGTCATACAATACACACACTTATGTGCAGCAATGATTTCACACTGAGTGTAACACCAGGAATCAGATTCTCACCAAGGAAACATTATAAGTTATGACTCATTCTCACAAAGCCTAGACTAGGTTATCTATGTTAAAAAATAACAAAACTCCTTTCTCAATATAGCCACAGGTTATTGGCCCTGCACACTTGAGCTCTCTTTGCTTCCTGAGCTGATAATATTTATTCCTTGTTCCTTTCTATCTATATAATGTCTATGTTCATAACATAGTTATGATCTAATCTTTAATTCTACACACACAGTTTCCCCCCTTCTGGCTCATTGGGCTATTGTATCTTCTCCATTGACAAAAAGCTCCCAGTATTTAACAGACAGATCCTCATACTGTGGACCAAGATGATCTAAGACTTGCATGAACATGATAGCTTTACAATAGTTCATTTTCTTAGCTGTTCTGCTTTCAAGTAGTCCTTTCAGAAAGCCTGCCGATGGTTTACCAGTTCTCAGCTCCTGTGTACAATGTTCGTACCTTACCATACTGCATGAAATAAACTCTTATCTAGTCCAAATTTTAGTATGACTTATATATCATATCGGTTTGTAGTACCATGGGGAGAATTTGAGAATCTGGCTAGTCTGTGAGGTAATAAGGCTTTCATGTTATTCTGGATGCACATGCTGTCTATTTCTGTCAGCCTATCAATCTAACAATCAACTGACTGGTCAGCTATGAACCTCTTCTCTATGTACTTATCTCTTATTTTATCCAATAGTAAATACATTTCATTATTAAACACTTATGATAAATTTACTGTTTATTAAACAAACCAGTGTATCACAAGCAAAATGTATGTCTTTCTAAAGCTTTTAATGTATGAGCGAATTTGTGTGTGTGTGTGTGTGTGTGTGTGTGTGTGTGTGTGTGTTTTAATGGGTGCAAATGCAGGTAGAGGTGTGCCACGGTGTCTATTTGAAGGTCAGAGGATAATCTCAGGTGTCACTCTTTGCCTTCCACACTATTTTATACACAGTTGCCTTGTTGTTCATGGATGCATAACCCAGGATGGTTGGCCCTTAAGTTTCTGAAGAGTATCTTGTCTCCACCTAATATCTTCTAACTGCCTTCACACAATAATAATTTAAAATGTAGATATTGAATTTAGAATGAGAAAAGATATATGCTTTTGGAAAATTCCTTTAGAGAATATGTAATCAAACAGTCTCTAGATGTTTGTGCAATGATTCTTCCACTTTCAAATTGATCACTTGTGAGGAACTCAAGATGCCCTGGCATTTATTGCCTACCTACCATATGATCAGTACACAAATATTTTAACATTGTTTTCTAACTGAATAAGGAAAGGAAAGATAGGGAAGAGTATTTGTTTAGAAATTACCAAGTTTCCTTCTCTATTACCCTGTGTATTTTAGGATGCTCTGTCTCACAGAAAGCAGGGTTTCTCGCTCTCTGTGCCACTGATCTTTTGACTATATGACTCTTCTGTGGCAGACTGTCTTGTGCAGTGCAATGTATTTAGCAATATTTCTCATCTCTGCCTACTCAATACAAGTATCAGCCAATCAAAAATGGCTCTGGGTATTTCCAAATATGCCAGAAGCAGCAAAGTCCTTTCTGAGAATCACTGTGGTATTATAACTGGATCTGTTCGTTTTCTTCCTAATATAGTAGCCGAGAATCCCTTCAGATTTATGCCCTAAACTCAAAACTCACCAAACTCCTCCTCAGTTTACATGCATTCAAGGAGGAAAAAGAGCAACTCTTTCAAGCTCTATTCTCCTGGGGTTGTAGGCAGAGTGCCACCATGCTGTGAGACAGCTATTTCCTGGGAACTGGTCCTCTGGGAAATTCCCCAGCATCCTCCAACCTGTTAGTTCATTTATCCTTTCTGAGCTGCGTAATTTTACTCAGCATGCAGCTGGCAAACATATTAGTTGATTGAAATTTAAATCTAAGCATTAAGTGTATACAAGCAGGGTAAAAACATTACTGAGTTATTTCTAACTGCCACACAAATAGATGACTATAGATTGATTTAACTATAGAATGTTGGTTTTGTAAAATGCAATTTTTTTTTTTCTGGAAGTTGGACAATCTGTTTTGCATGGAAGAGATTAACATCAGTAGACGGTTTAATATGACTAAGTTTGCCAAACAATAAGAGTTAGGAACAGATTACCTAAAGGAGGACTTGGACCATGGAAGCAGGGTTTGTCCAGATGGGTCATCTTGCCGGGCAGTGGTGGCACAAGCCTTTAATCCCAGCACTTGGGAGGCAGAGGCAGGTGGATTTCTGAGTTCAAGGCCAGCCTGGTCTACAAAGTGAGTTCCAGGACAGCCAGGGCTACAGAAAAACCCTGTCTCGAAAAAAAAAAAAAAACAAAACCAACCAAACAAACAAAAAATCTTATCAGAAGTTTGAATTTAGATAGATCAAAGACTGAAGCCACAGTACGTCTTGACTGGCTTAACAATGATGAAGATAGGCTGGTGGTTTTATGTACCCTCACCCCACATACAACATTAGAGAAGCTACAAAACGATCCCATGGACATCTTAGTGATTACACTAGATGGTTTTATGGGTATGGTGAAATGCCTTCCGAGTAAGGCCAACAGAGAAGGCCATGCGCAGAGGCTGCTCAACATGTCTAGCATCAGCAGAGAGCAAAGAAACAATATTGGTAAAAAAAACAAAACAAAACAAAACCAAAACAACCTCTCATCAACTTTCTCCCAATACATTCCAACCCTTTGTCCTTCATAGCCTTCAGAAGCCATTATTCCAGGTTCAGCCTCTACGTGATATTGGACAATGTTGTTCTCTCGTTGCCCTCTCTGACCATCTAGATGCTTCCTATTATCAGTGCCATGCGAGTAAACACTTATCTAGTGATAATCCAATTGACAGGTTTATGGTATAATGCAGCATTGCTTTCATTTTACTGTATGTTACATACTGTGTGCTGCTTCATCACTCAGACAAGGATGCTCTTCAGTTCTCTTTCATCATCCTGTCATGAATGATGTTGAGGTACTGTACAGGATTTATCAGTTTGTAGTTCAAAAGAACCACCAGGAAAAAGAGAAATCACACAGAGAAGCAATTCAGAAATGCTTGTTTTCAGTTATAAATCCTACCTAACATAGTAAAAATAATTGATTAAGCAAGACATTGATGACAGGAGCTATAATTCAGTCTCTGGCCTTTGATTATAGTATAAGCCAACTGGATTTTCTCAGCAGAAATATATCACTAAGGTCAATCTTGCCTTATTGGTATCCTTTATACCACATATGCAATAATGGAGCTTAGATAAATGTCAATTGCTATACACACTGATTCCCCAATAGATAATCAAGTGAGTAAATTGTCTAGAGACGCAAACTAGAAATGAAAACTTGGAGGTATATCTCAGGTGAGTAAATTCTCTAGAGACACAAACTAGAAATGAAAACTTGGAGGTATATCTCAGTCAGTGTGGAAATATACTCTAAGGAGGTTGTTGGCCTTGTAACGTTTTCATAAAGAGTTAGTGGACACGAGTTTCACATGCAGTTAGGATTCTAAATTTGGAAAGAGTAATTTAAACCTCTTTAGAATTAGAAAATTAAGAGAGAGAAGAAAGGAAGGAAGGGGGAGAGAGAGAGGGGAAGATAAGTAAATAAGAGAAGGGGGAGATTATGTTGGGGCAAACACAGAAAAATGTAAGAAGCAAAAATGTAAGGAGGAAAAAGGAAAGAGGGGATTGGGAAATGCTCTGAAAGAACAGTTTGAGAAGGGAATGATGTGACTACTGACACAAGGTACAAAGTTTGTGTGTGTGTGTGTGTGTGTGTGTGTGTGTATCTGCCATTCAAAATGCTGAGATCACAAGTGTTTCTGATTTTGGAATCTTTTCATATGCATAAAGAGAAATTTTAAAATTGGGACCCAATATCAACATAGAACCACGTGTGTTTCTTCTGCACAGCTTTCACCTTTCCTGGGGGTAATGCTCCGAAGGGTTTTCAGTGTGGTTTGAATTCTGAGCGTGACCCCTTACAAAGATCAGGTGTGGAGTTTTATGCTTGTGGAAGCGTGTTGGCACTGAAATATTTTTATTTTTGAAGCGTTTTGTATTTTCCAGTTTTAGGCATATGCTCAAATTTTATTTCCAGCACATCTGAGACATTCTAAAGTAGTTACACCATTATAGCTCCATCCCTGAACTCAAAATACACAAAATTGTCTCTTTATATTTTGTTACTTCTGTGTTGTCCTTGGCTTATCTTTTATTCTGTGTTGACCTGTGTAACTGAAGTTTGATATTTCTTTAGCTACAAGTTCAGGGAAGGTGAGGGCACCTCCTTCACTGTCATCCTTATAGGATTAGCACAGAATAAACTGCTGTGGGTTACTTCTTCATTTTGAACACACCACTGTGACTCAGAGGATGTTATTTGATGATGAATCTGTCTGCTGGTAGTGGTGATGGGGAGAACTGGTCTCAGGACAACTGATAGGAGCAGGAATGATGTAAGAAATGGCCATCAAATAACAGCTGGGTCCCCTTATAAGCTAAAATGAAAAACAAAACTAGGCAGATAAAGACAAAACAAAACAGACTCAACTTAGATGAATTATGCAATTTTTTTAGGATTTAATATCTGAGCTTGTAAAATAAGTAGTAATAATAATATGAGCTATGATCTTTCCTGTGCTCATCATTCTAAAGTTTAAATGTGATAGACAAGTTATAGAAGTTCATCAGGAGAAACGTTGGGTTTGAATTACTATTTTTTGCAATATAGAGCTATATTATGTGGACTAAAGCAATGAAAAGACCATTTACTGGTTGAAGTAAAATACCACTTTGGGAAGTTTGTGATTTTCTTTATATGTACATCAGTAATTAGTGGTATCCTGTTCTCTGAGACATAAGAATTATGTAAGATAGTAGAATATACCCACTGGCTCGATTCTGTCATATTTATAGTAACTCTGGTATATGAATAAACAAGGATGAAATATGAAGATTCAGTAAATTCCTTTGCAAAAGCAGATGTCCCCTGCAGAATATGAAGGCCACCATTTATCCTTAGATGGCAGTTTAGTACAAAGAATACTCAAGTTTGAGACTTGAGTAGAATATCCTTTGAGTTTCTATTTTACAACTTACCATTGTTCAGCTATGAAGCATTGGGCAAGTGACAACCTCTATGACCTTTAGTTTCTTGTCTGTAATGTAGGGGTCACATCTGATTGGTGAGACACGAATTTGGAAGACAAAATAGGGCACAGAACTTCCTACATAGTAGATGCAACTAACAAAGATTTTACTTAGATTATCTGCTCTTGGTGTATCATCTGAGGACATCAGGATAATGAGGCACTCTCTAAGGACACAGAGGTGATGCAAAGCTTGAGTTGAGAGGAACAGATCAAGTGCTTGATAGATGTTCTTGACTTATCATAGGAAATTGAGGCTGTGAGTCAGTTTGGTCAGCGATCAGAGAGACAGAACCATGCATATTAAATGGTACAAAATAAGGAATATTTTCAAAATAGAGAATAGTTGCATATAATCTTTTGAAATATAGAGACAACATTATCATTTATAAGGCAATGTCATGATCAAGCTACAACATTAAGATTTAGATTTTTAAAGTAAATGTGTGATTTAATATTAGCCCACATTTGCAGTATTCCTTGGCTCTTTGAACTTGGGTGAGGCTCACCAGTCATCAGATAGACATTCCTGGCAGATTCACTATAGGACTACGGGCATGGAAGGAGACTCTTAGAGGAGGACAGTAAGGCTAGGCTAGAACCAAGACTATTGACTCTATATTCATTAAAAAATATTGCCACGTTTGCTTTCAAAAATAAAAAGCACACTAGTGGTCACAACTAATTGTGTGTGCATTGCTCTAGGGTCCATTGAAGTGAATGAAAGAGATCCTTTGAGAACTGGGGAGTCTCTGGGTATCACCAATGAGCTGAGATACTACTTCCGTGGCTCATTCACGTGTGTGAAGCCTTCCAAATCCCAGGCTAATTTCTCTTCTCCAACTCTATTCTGACCCATGCAGAAAATGAGATCTGGGAATGATCACTGTAGGTAGTTTGGTACCATGTGCCCGAGAGTCATGACACTAAGGTAGTATACCATATGCAAGAACCGAGTAAGGAAGAGCTTCCCATCTGGCCATTTGTAAGTCATGTTCAAAAGACAGAGAAAGAGTAAGAGGTGGTGTACCACATTCCATGGCACACATCCATCTCTATCTCCTGTGCTAGGGCAACCAGTGCCCTCTTCTGGTCTAAGGCACGCCAAGACACATAGCACATATTCACACAGACAAACTCACACACTTGTAAAAATAAATGAATAAGATATAAAAGTATACAGATAACTTCTTTCTTTCACTCAAATTCCTCTGTTGTTACCAATTGAACAATTTGCATATCCTGAACATACATATGTATGTATTTGTATATATACATTACATATATACATATGTGTGTATGTATATATGGATTTACATATTTTCCTGAAATATTTGAGACTAAATGGTTCATCTACAGTGTCTTTATTTTTAAAACATTCAAATTTATTGCCCCCAAATAAGAATGCCAGGTCTATATTAGCACTGAAGACGATATACTGAATGTGTTTGGTCTGGTTTATTTTCCCTTTTCATCATTGTCTGTCTCCAAACTGGTTTTGTTCTCTTTTTATCTTTTATAGAAGTGCCAATGGCCAAATTTGCTACTGTCCCTTCATTTAAGGGTTTCTGCATTTTTAATATTTTTTTCAAAATTAGACTGACATAATTGAGTAAGGAACATGAAATAATATATATTTTTCTCTCATGCATCAGAGGATGGTAGGTAATTTCCAGAGTTTAGTGTGTATGCCTATACCATCTATATACCTATATGTTATGTACATATGTGTTCTATTGTTGACAAGGATTCTTCTTGTCTACTTTAGCTGGAAAACTTCTCATGGAAAAATCTGGAAAATAAATCGTTTTGGTTTTGCTGAGCAGAGTGTCTCCGTTGCAATTACTCAGTGCACTGTAGCATAAAGAAGCTACAGACAAGACATGACAAATGAGTGGGGCAGTGTTTCAAAAAGACTCAACATTAAAAACGGAATGTCCTATAGTATTCTTGTGTCATGAATTGTCACATATAGCTCAGGTGACTTCAAATTGAGGATGGCCTGACTTTCTGATTTGATCCTCTGGCTTCTGCCTCCCAAGTGACAGGATGATAGACCAACATCTGATTTTATACTGTACTGAGGAGCCAAGCCAGGACTTCCTATGTGTTAAGCCAGCCTTCAACAAACTGAGCTGTATCTGAATCCCATCTTTTTATCTTTCCAACTATTTAAAAATGCAAAAACAATGATATGCTCTTTGATTGTGCCACAACAGGTAGCAGACTCTATGCTATTCCAATGGTTCTCAACCTTCCTATTGCTATTGCTTTTTGATACGGTTCCTCATGCTGTGGTGACCCCCAACCATAAAATTATTTTTTGTTGCTACTTCATAACTGTAATTTTGTTACTGTTGTGATTTATAATGTCAACATTTTAGCAGATGGAGGTTTTCCAAAGGACTGAGACCCACAGGTTGAGAGCCTCTGCTCTCTGTTCTCTGCTCTGTTCTCTCACCCTTTCTGTGGAACTAAAAGTGCTGCTGCTCCAAGTTTCTGCTTTCTTCCCAGCATGATCATCATCCAATAGCTATCTCTACTGTAAAGACTTTCTTTCCATCTCTTCTTTGCCACTGGTCTGATATGAGAGTAAGGGAAGCAGAGATATTTAATTTATATTTCCTAAGTCCGTTTTGTTCTCTATTACTCCATATTTTCTTACTGCTTCTCTCTTGTCTGTGACTATTGTACTTGGGACTAATTGTCTTCTATTACACATTATACAATACTATTAGTTTGATTAATTAATGCATAATACATCCTGGAGACTAATTTGTTTGTTCCTAGTGGACTCATTAAGGCTTGCTGTATGAATGTGGGATTAGGTTCAGAAAGGAATCACCACAAAATGATTGACTCACGTGTGTGAAAAGGAAAAAAAATCCAACAATGAAGAAAATAATGTATTCCCCTCTCTTTAAAAATAGAGACAGATTTCTGATGCTGTGTGCAAAGAAGTTGGCTTATGGTGGCAATATTTTAGAGTGCCATCCATGATTGGCTTTCTACAATTGATCATACAAAAAGGCAATTAAAGTGGTTTGCTAATATTTTCCTCCATAGGTGAGCAGAGCAATGAGAGCTTGCATCTGTGTTCTTGTTCGGCATGCTGCTGCATATTTTAAGCTTAGTGTCTTGCCACCTATGCTCATGACATTGTCCCTCATAGAAGACCTTAAGCCAACTCTAATGACAGGATTGCTGGTAGGTGCAACCCAGCTCACATTGTGAAAAGTGAGGGTGAGGGTACATTGTTCTCTTTCTTTCTCTATAGCACATAGGCCCCTGCATTCTTGGCAACCTCTCTATACTAAGCAACCTCCTTGGCTCAAGAACACACTTCTTGATTAGCTCTTTTGCACTGCTTTCAGCCTTTCTTTTTTCATTTTTTTTCTTTTATTGGATATTTTCTTTATTTACATTTTAAGTATTTTCCCCTTTCCAGGTCTTCTCTCCAGAAATCCCCTATCCCAATCCCCTTCCCCCTGCCTCTATGAGGGTGCTCACCCACTCAACAACTCCCACCTTCCTGCTCTGGCATTCCTCTACCCTGGGGCATTGAACCCCCACAGGACCAAGGGATGCTCCTCCCACTGATGTCCAGCAAGTCCATCCTCTGCCACATATGTGGTTGGAACCATAAGTTCCTCCATGTGTACTCTTTGGTTGGTGGTCCAGTCCCTGGGCGCTCTGGGGGGGGGGTGGTCTGGCTGGTTGACACTGTTGCTACAAACCTCCTCAGCTTCTTCAGTTCCTTCTCCAACTCCTCCATCAGGAAACCTGAGCTCAGTCCAATGGTTGGCTTCAAATATCCCCGTCTGTATTTGTCAGGCTCTGGCAAAGCCTCTCAGGAGACAGCCATATCAGGCTTCTGTCAGCAAGCACTTCCTGGCATCCTCAATAGTGACCAGGTTTGACTACAGTATATGGGATGGATCCCCAGGTGGGGAATTCTCTAGTCATCAGGGAAATCAAATCAAAACGACCCTGAGATTCCACCTCACACCAGTCAGAATGGCTAAGTTCAAAAATTCAGGTGACAGCAGATGCTGGTGAGATGTGAAGAAAGAAGAACACTCCTCCATTGTTGGTGGGATTGCAAGGCGGTACAACCTCTCTGGAAATCAATTTGGTGGAGCCTCAGAAAATTGGACATAATACTACCTGAGGACCCAGCTATACCCCTTCTGGGCATATACCCAGAAGATGCCCCAACATGTATTAAGGACACACGCTCCACTATGTTCATAGCAACCATATTCATAATAGCCAGAAGCTAGAAACAACCCAGATGTTCCTCAACAGAGGAATGGATACAGAAAAAGTTTTCAACCTTTTAAGAATAGTTTATTAACCCTGGTTAGCTGTGGTGGAAGGCATAATAAATTTTAATTCTGCTCTCTTCAGTGTCTGTAGCATTGATGCTGAACTCTTAAGTATTCTGACATAGCCTGTATTAGTATGTCCAGAAATGCAAAGTCTTAGGCACCTTTTATAAATAGTGTTTCTCCAGATTCTTATCTTTCATTCATTACCTCTTCTAAAATTTTGCCATTCTGAAAAGAACTGAAATATAACCAATATTGGGAATTTACTATGCTATGCAGATGAAGGATTTTTTATTAAAAAACTAGTCTGGGTATTGCAATTTGAAGTCTTGGTGCCATTAATATAGTACTGGGCTCAATATGGTCAGTACTTTCTGTTTTGTTGAAAGCTCTCAACCATAATATATTTGTATAGGACCTAGGTCAGACGGCTACAGGCTCAGTAAACTCTGCGAGCTCTCCTGCGTTCTGTTCATTTGAAGCTATGTGCTATATTCTTGTGGTACCTCATTATTTGAATTCTTCCTCCCTCTCCTCTAGGCCATATTCATATATGTTAGAGCGGATTATGGCTCGGTATTCTTGTCAGGTTCTGAACTGTGATATCAGTCGTTATCTCTATTTTGTCTGCTTGTGGAGCCCTATTCCTCATACTGGGTTGCCTTGCCCGGCCTTGATTTAATGTTATCTCCCTGGTATTATTGTAGCTTTTTATGCTGCATTTGGCTGATATTCCTTGGAGAATTTTTCTTCTCTGAAGGGAGGCAGAGGGAGGATTAGGGTAGGTATGTGGATGGAGCATCAAGGAGACTGGGGAAGGCGAATGGGGAAAACTGTATTCAGGATATAATATATGACAGAAGAATAAAAACTTAAAATAAAATGAAAACTGTTGGATGATTTGAAGCAGCTGTAGGAAACAAGTGTGTTATTGTTATTTGGCTTGCTTAGGGTTTGGGGCATCTCAGAAAGTCAGTGGAATCATCTGTAAAGAGTAATTGTTATTGGCTAGCTTTGGATATTTAGGCTTTCAAAAATGTAGAGTAAACAGTTTGTAATCAATTTTCTCTGGGCCAAGGTTATTGGATCTCCTTCACAAGAGTTATTTCAGTTTGGATAGGAACCCAACTGTAAACCCTATGTGGTTTGGATGCAATCACGTCTGCAGGTCTGGGGTTGAAGCAGATGACCTCCATAGATAGGCTGGCCTTGGGCGAAATTGTTAAGTAGGCAAAGTTCCCAGTTCCATTTGTCATTTCACCAGAATGCCCTCAGGCTTCCCCAGCCTCTCAAGAGTTATTCTACCCCTCACTTCATCAGGTCCACTCCAATCTTAACACTCCAAATTGACCTGGTTATTCTTCTGCTCCCAAGAGGTTTCTAGGGCAGTACAAAGTAGTATTTTTAAATAAAATTATTTTAATAACTTTATAAGTGATTATATTTTGCTGTATGCCTCTATCATCTCTTCCCTCACCCTTCCTTTTAGAAGGAACCCACGAGAACCTCATTGCTTTTCTGTGAAGGAAGAAATCCAAGCACAGAGATTTTCATTCTCATGGCAGAGTCAAGAGGAAAACACTTTGAAATTTTTTCTTGCTTTTCAAAACCATTTCCTAAGGAAATAGATCCTACAAGGAGCCACTGCCTTGCCTTCTTTGGGTGATAAAAGTAGCAAGCATTAAGGTAGGCTTGAAAGAATAATTGGTTGGCAGGCCTTCTTGACTGGCAAATCTGTGATGAGAAAAGAAGTCGGAGACTTCTTCAGAATAATACAGAAACAGCTTATAACAGAGAGAGTTGGGAGAAGAAAGGAGTGGCAGGAAGCAAGACTCAGAATAAAAGCATGGCTGGATTTAGGACAGAGAAATTGCTCTCCCCAGCCAGGAAGTCAAAGATTGGCAGATGGGATTTGCTGTTCTAATAATTGTTTTATGTGAAACATTTCCAACAAGCTGTAGACTCAAAAGAAGCTGTAGAACCATAGAACTTCAGTGTTGGGAAGGAAGCTTCAAGTCAGTTTGTCCAAATCAGACACGGTAGAGGTGAGGCATTTCAAAAATAATGTGAACCTGGCTCAAACTCGAGATGAAGTATCAAATACAACACAGGGCATGTTAGAGCCAATACCAAATCAGCTAATGTGGTGGAATAAAGCTTCCTCTTCAATCCAAGCCAGTGTAACAGTCCAGTGAAATCCCAGGGAGCTCAAAACTGGAACTGATGTATATAGAATACTATTTTATGAGTTGCTTGACCTTCACGGAGGACACCGTTTACTAAACCAAGCTTGGTATCCTCACCTATAAAATCCAGATTAACAGATATGATACCAAATGATCTATCTCATTACAATGCCTGGTATAATGTGTGCAATTGATATACCCCTTATTAACTGTCAATTAAACAGCAGTGTTCCCCTGGCCACAGATAAGTAGTCAACCTCTTTCAGCAGAGTGAAATTAGGAAACGTTGGTAACTATGTAAAACTTTAATGTCCTCACACATGGATATAGTCTGAAAAAAAAAAAGTTATTGGTAAAAAAAGTTGAGTTTTACTTTTTTTATTCTAAATAATCATATTGTGAAAAATAATTACAGGTGAAGTTCTCCTTAAAAAAAAAAGGAATGAATAGAAAAACAAACAAACACTGCTATACAATGTTGAGTGTCTTAGGGTAGCCCTTTGCAGTCTCAATATGTGAATTCCCAAGTTTACAAAAAGATTTTGCAAAAGGTCTGTAAGCAGGCACAGGTCAAAGACATTTGATGCTGAATCCTTTTTTCCCTAAAACTAACTTACCCAAGAATTCTTTTAATGGCCACCAAGCTGGCTCACTGAGTAAGGGTACTACAAGCCATTACTTGCAAACTTACATGTTTAAGCTGGGAAGCTGTAGGATGGAGAAAGAAAAGCAACTACCTCAAGTTGTCCTCCGACCCTTCAGAAACATCATAGAATGTGTGCATCCTTTGCTTCATGCAAACACATATAATTTAAGCCTTTTAAACAACTTAACATTTTCATGTGTCAAAATAGCTTATGCTAAATTTTCAAGGTCTGAGAAGATCTTAACTTTCTCCCACATCTAACTGTCTTGGGTGGCACATATGTAAAAATAAAGTTGGGAACAAAAGTGATATTGGATGTATGACTTCTTTCGTGGATTAATAAAAATTTATTATTTTTAATTAATTTTAATTAATAAAACTATTGTCATTATTAAATGGAAATGATAAAATTAATAGAAAATATTGTCAAAGGATTTTTTTCAGAAATCAAATGTTTTTACTGATTGCCTCTTAATTATTATCATTATATATTAGATGTAATTATTATGCTATTTAAATGCACTTCCAATTAATCATTTGGCTTACAACCCTAAGAAAACACATTTACATGAATTGTAATATTTATTTATAAATTGATAAATTATAGATTTATTTTAGAAAGATGAAAAATTGGTGAAGTATTACTCAATGAGAAATTATATGAAAAGAGGTGGTAAATTTTAAGTAGAACTAATATTCTGGATAGTCATTTTGTGCAGAAATATTTGTGCATATATTTATATATACATATATGCATATATACACCTTCATATACATATATGAATATACATACAAATATATATGTATAATGAAGATGTTTATCAGTTGCTGTCAGATTTTTAGCCTTTGTATACATTTAGAAGAATCATGTACAACAAAATCTTTGACTGCTCTAAAGACATGCTGGCTAACTCTGTCCAGTGGAAACACTGCCCTCCTTCTTCAGTCCAAAACAACATAATCTAGACTCCATTTGCACATTATTCACTGCTCTGATAACACCCATGATTATTCACACAATCTTCCTTTGAAGCAGTATTAACTCTGTGTCTCTCAAGTTTCCTCATTGTGTTATACAAATCTTTGTAAAGTGTTCCTCTTCACAGCAGTATTTTACAGCTATATGAGAGTCCTGCATGTATCAACTTTTGAAAACCCACATTTAATAAATACATATGTTCTAATGTCTGAATTTTTAAAACCCTTGAAGTGTACACTCTAAAACAGCATAAGCTTATGATGAAAAGATTTAGACATCATCTTAAAAACTCACATTAGCAAACCTCTGCATATTCCTGTGTAAAAGAAGCCACCTTAAAAGTAACATAGTGAGTGATAAATCGTGTATAAAGTTCTAGAAAAGGCAAAAACAGAGAAAAAGATTGGTGGCTGCCAAGAGTTAGTGTAGCAGTTGGAGTAGCAGAGAAGGAGTAAGTGCACACAGGGTTTTCAGAGCAAACTCGTCTGTGTGATAATAAGATAGTAGATAAATTTGGCAAACACCATAGCATATTGGTCCATCTAGCATGCACTCTACTCAATGGGCTTTAAGTTGCAGTTGACACAGGCTGAGAATATGGCTCAGTCCATTTAGTGCTTGCCTTGCAAGCAACCAACAACCTAGATTCAATGCTCACAACCCAAGCTTAAAGCCCACAGCCCAGATTTAAAGCCCACAGCCCAGGTTTTGTTTTATTTGTTAAACTCCTGGAAGCATCTTTCTTTCTTTGTTTCATTCATTGATTCTTTCTTTCTTTGTTTGTTTAATCTCTCTCTCTCTCTCTCTCTCTCTCTCTCTCTCTCTCTCTCTCTGTAATAAGAGCACTGGGAAGGCAGAGAGAGATCAGTACATCTGTGAGATCCATCTTACCAATTGCTGAGATCCCAGCTTTAAATGCAACAAATGGATGGCTCCTGTAAGATAATACCTGACTTCTTCTTGTGTCTACACATGTCTGTACACACACACACACACACA
>JADRCH010013340.1:26962-55942 GCA_019843965.1 Rhynchomys soricoides
ACACACACACACACATACACACATACACACACACACATACACACACACACACAAACACACACACACACACGTCAGTAGCTAAGGGAAAGAGATACAATATCCTTTCCCTATCTACATCAGAAACCATTGCTGAGTTCTCCCATAAAAATAAAATATAGGAAAAAAATGACCATTCAGCTAATATATATTTGAAATCATCCAAGCACCTTCAGAAGTGAAGAACCAAAGAAACTAAACATTACTTTTGACAACTTCTCAAGTCACTGAAACCCACAGATCATGAAATAAGTGAACTCTTTTTAGAGATGGTTGACTGGTACTGATATAATTGGTATATTCTCATTATTGTACAGCCATAACTGCAGTCCTGAAGCCATGCTTTATGAAGACAGTCATACACTATGCTAGAGGAATCAAGGATGTGGTCATATAGTGGTACGTTGGGGGAAGAGTTAGCAAAGACTTTTCATTTTCAGATCCTTCTTTGGTTCTTGCATGGCATTCCTTCTAGCCCACCACAGGACAGAATAGTTACTCCATTGAGTTCTTCAGGAGATGGAAGGGCTCAAGCGCAGATGGTTGGATTCATGACTTTGTGGAAGCCAGGGAAAGATCCAAGTGGCAATCTTACTTTTTGCCTTTTTGAATACTGCAGACTTTGTTTAGGAACAGCAGGACCTGCATGCTGTTAATGGGCTCATTGATTTTTACAAATGACCTATTTTTGTGGGGCAACACTGAATGGGGAATTTGTTGCTGCTTGGGGGACCATGAGTATATATAGGAGCTTCCACTCTGAACCTAAGCCTGGGCTAAAACTTTGAATTTTTAATGAAAGGGTTAGAAACTGCTAATGAATGACCTCTGAGATTTTATTACTCTAAAGGCCTTCATCTCTAAAGTTACGTTGATTTTTATGTTTAGAGAACTGTTTACCCTCCATCTCCGTTACTAGAGTCAACTGGCCTGGGTCAGTGAAGAGGGTGGTCTATGCTTAGGGACACTGCTGTGTGCCCTGTTATTAGAGGAAACTGCAGTCATAACTGGAGAGAGAAAGCCACAGAGCTAGCACACTGCACCTGCAGGGAAAGGTGTTTCTGCACTCTTCTATTCCCGAACTTTTCTCGAGGTTTAGTTTCTCCTGTGCCTTATAAAAAACCATAGGACCTTCAAGGTTTGTGCTGATGCAAGACAGAAAGACAGGTTGCCTCCTTAGAGGACAGATCAGCACCTGTTCTCATCAGTCCTCTGACATTGTGTACCCTCAGTGCCCAGAGCACCTCGATACTTACAGTTATGTTAAAGAGTCTCCTTTGTTCTATCCTAGGAAGAGATGACTATATAGAAACTAAAACCCAAACCAAATGGAAATTTCAGATCTGTGCTCTTTTCTGGTGCCTATCTACTATCAAGCCTCATGGAACCCTAGTCATTCCAAAAGACACTTTTTACACTGTCCATTTAAACACTACCAACTTCTGCAGAGATACTTTCATTAAAATACATTTTCTACTTTTATTTTAGTTATTTACAAAACATGTTTTCAATGTGATATTTTTAATTATGTGTTATCACTGTATTTGCACATATTTACTTGATATTACTCTCAGACGGTGATCTTCTTCCATACCCTAGGTCCATTTGCTATCCCCAAGAACTCCCCTGCTCCATATTCTGTCTAATTTCAGGGATTTCACAAACGAGACCCCAAACTCATTATTTTCATTTACCTGCTTCAGTCTCTAGAGACCTTTTCTCAAGAAACGTTAGCCTTGGTACTGAGAAATACTCTTTAAAAAGCAAGTGTGAACATGCTCGTGGCTAGGTTAATATCAAGTCTAAATATTTCTGTGATTTGATGTTCAAAGAGAGACATATAAAAGCATAAATATGTGTTCATAATTTCCTGATATTCTTATTGCAAATTTAATATTTAATACATTTTTTAGATTATTTTTCTCTTACACTGAGCAATTTTCCTAAACTATTACCTTATATGCATGATTCACTGTGTATCTCATAATTATATCAATAGTGCCACTAAAATAAAACATAATTATGTTGTTTCTTCTATCCAAGAATATATTAAACATACTTGCATTGTTTGTTTTATCTCATTTTTAATATGAGGATGCTTTCTCTTGATGTATTTATGTTTTAACAAAATAACTTTTGTAGTTAACAGGAGAAGTCTATTTTAAATATTCAGCAAAAATTTTTCTTCTATTTTCTATGCTATTTATTTGTAAATACTTTTATTTATTCTTGCTGCTTCTTCAGTGTTTTACAATATAAGCAGATTTATGCCTAGGAATATTTATTTTCTAGACTCTTTAAACACTTTTTAATATATACTGGTGTTCACATACTATCAGTATATAGAGTCTACTATATCTTGCAGTTAGCTATGTGATATCCCCATAGATGAAATCCAATTTTGTGTTAAACCGGCCTATAACACTGAGAAATTCAATGCATCTGTCCAGCTTTTAGTCATGATTCTTTATGAACAACCATTGGACTCAGTAATTCATACCTGGGTGGTTTTCTTTTTCTATGCGGTGAAATCTTTATAATAAAAGGGTCAATGTGTGAAATTTTGTAATTTTGACAAGTGATTCCTCAAAGAAGTTATGTTATCTTGCAGATATTACAGCAATGTTGAGGAGGGCTGGTCTCCCCATAGTTTGCAAACGAAGAAAATTTTAAAGATTTCAGAGTTCTGTTAATTTATAAGACAACAATTCATACTTCTTGACAAATTAATTTATATATTTTCTTAATATGTAGGAGATCGGTGATTTTTTTCCCACATTTGTCATTTGCCTTTACTAAGTGACTCTGCATATATTTTTGGAAAGGGAAGGTAGGCTTTTTCATGGTTTCTTCATGTTTAAGAACTGTTTTCATCATTGGAATATTAAAACATTTTGCCACAGTTTAATTAGTAAATTTTTCATTCATATTCTGACAATTTATCTTTTAGTGTATGCATATATCTGCTTTGTGTTTTCTCATTTTCAAACTCCAAAGGCTGAAATGTCCACCTCTGTTCATTCATTATGAAATATCCCATCTATATTTTCATGTAGTATTAATACAAAAATAAGAATCACTAATCTATCTGGAGTTATTCTAGTGTGGAAAATGGTAGGTAGGTTTGGCTTTAACAGCCGTGAATTACTATGCACGTGTTCCAGTAGGTATTCCAGGGACCTCAGCTGTCCCATGTACATTTCCTACTCGATGGGCACTTCACACTGCATGCACCAGTCACTCCCACTGGGACACCAGAAAGTATACAATGCTCAGCATGCTTTGACCCGTGTGGGTGTGTTCTTTCGTGCTTTACATTGCTTGTCTTTTCACACGTTTCTTTTAATTATTCCTGCTTGGCACATTTAAAAAAAAAAAAGCAAAACAAAGCAACAACAACAAAAAACCAAGGATGCTTCCCATAGTGTATTTTATTTGCCTGAGATAATTGTTAGTGTTTTATTGGATATTTTTTATTTATATTTCAAATGTTATCCCCTTTCCAGTTCTGCCCTCCTGAAACCTCCTATCCCATGCCCCTCCCACTGTTTCTATGAGGGTGCTCCCCCATCCACACACCCACTCCCAACTTCCCACCCTGGCATCCCCCTAGACTGGGGCGTTGAACCCCCACAGAACCAAGACCTGCTCCTCCCACTGATGTCCAACAAGGCCATCCTCTGCCACATATGCGGCCAGAGCCATGGGTCCCTCCATGTGTACTCTTTAGTTGGTGGTCCAGTCCCTGGGAGTGAAGGTGATTGGGCCTTTTATTTGTCTGACTCTACTTTTGGTCATTTCTGAAATCTAAACTTTACTTCTTGCTCAGTATTATCCAATTTACTATTGGAAGTTTAATCTTTCTACCTCATTCCCAGAATGGCAGTTTGCTCTGCCACTTTTCTTCTAACAGAGTAATTTGAAGGTCCATGAAGCTTACCAAGATTTTGCAATAATCTCATAAATGTTATTTTAATGGACTTTAAGATATTTTTTAGGGTCCTTCAGATATAGTGTAAGTTATTCTGCTCATATTCTAATGTATTGTTTTCCTCTGATTATTATTTTCTTTTTTGGTTACATGGACCATATCTCTACCAAATAGTAAATGAGAATGGAGATATTGGACATCTGTGTAATATTCCTGTCTTTAGTGGGAAATCAGCATTTGCCACCCCTTTAAGTTAGAACGTGGAATAAGATGTTAATTGAGCCAAGTTTTTATGTTGTTGGCTGATTATTGTTAGAAATATTTGAATATAATATTTATATAGAACATAGATGTATTATTTAAATATCTCTAAATTCCTCTACTGTCAAATGATTCTGAGTATTTATTGTTTTTTGACTAAATGGTAGTTATTTGACTATGCTCCATAGATATACTCACAAGGCTATCTTTGGTCTTATTTTCTCACTACTTTTAGGCAAACTGAAGTTGGTGGGGTTTTTTTTGTTGTCGTTGTTGTTTTGTTTTGTTATTTTGTTTTTGTTTTTGTTTTTTGCTATTGAAGTTTTTTTTTTCTCATTTTTTTTTCTGGTGGTGTCTTAGGCATTGTGGAGAATCTTATTAATTGTCAATTTCCATACTGTGATTACTTGGAATGCTTTAGTTCATTTTGTATCAACTAATATGCTTATAAGAATTTTTGGAATATATGTGTATTTTCTAGGAGATGCCAGCCTTATAATTTTAATCTCTATTGGTTACATTCACAGTGGTAAGTCATGTAAGGGGATTTTTAAGAATATTCTTTTGTTTTCTTTCTATAAATAAAGGAATTAACTTTTTCCTACCGGAGAGTCTCAAATGCCTTTTGTTTTTCTTGGAGATATCTCTTCTACACTGCAGTTTCTCTTCTTCAATACAAAAATTCTAGGAGAAAGATTTCCTTAAGTTCCCTTTGCAGCTACTGCTTGAGTATTTGCAATGTCAAACCTTTCCCCCAAATTCTCGTAAGTGACTTCTCAAAAATATATAAAAACCATAAAAAAAATATAATTACATGTCAATTTTTAATTTCTTTTGGAGGGAGGTCATGAGTCTCATAGCACATGGGTGGACTTCAGAGGACAACCTGCAGATATTAGTTCTCTCTTCCTCCACCATATGAGTCCTGAGGATTAAGTCAGGTCATTAGACTTGGAGACAGTCTCCATGAAAATTTGAAAGGTTAGATAAATAAGATTAATTTCATTATTTCTAATGTCTGCTTTAAAACCCATTCGACAGATCATACCATATGTTAACATTAGCCATATTTCAAAGGGGATACCTTGTTAACTCTTTCTACTCGTAAATAGGTTTAACAAATAGGCATTTGGTTTAATGTAAAACTTACTATAACAAGAAACCCCTGTACCTTGTAAACTGGCCATTGAACATTCCACACATCTTAGCTTTATTTATTAAAATATCATCTGCTTCAATCATTTTATACAAGGAAGTCAAATAGTTCCATATTCCTCTAAAACTAATTTCTTACATATACCCTTAGGTCAAATTGTATTTAAATTTTAGGCCTTGCAAGTTACATTTCTCAAAATTGTAGTACCCCAAATAATTATTACTCATAAGTACTGAAAAATTACTGAAGAAATATTATTTCTAGAACATTGCTTTATTTCCACTGACCTATTTTTTTCTGCAAAAAGCAATAAGAAGTTAATTTTATATGCCATAGTTTCTAAACAGTCATTGGAAGCTAAATAAAAGTGATCAACCCATGTCTTCCAAAAGAAATAAAGTGTTTTGTAACAGATTTTAAGAGTTTGAAGGTTTTAAGGGTATGAACGTTTTTTTGAATTTTGATTTTTGTTTTGTATTGTTTGTTTTGTTTTGTTTTAATCTTCTCAGAACAAAGCCTGTTGTCATGGGCTAATAGAGGACAGACAATTGCAAGTTATAAAACAGAAAAATCAGGAATAAGGAGAAAGAAATAACTTTGCAGACCTCAGCCCACCCATGAACACCACTTGTACCATTCACTATTGTAGCTGGTGGGTGTAGGAGGACAGATGACATCTAAAAATCTGTTCACTACTAATAATGGGCCTTAAAAACATGTAACAATGGCACATTTTTTTTTTATCCTCATGGAGTTCAGCTTAAGAAAGACTGTCATGTTCTTTAAACAAACTGAGGAAACCCACAGAGATGAAGGTAACTTAGTTTGCTAGCTAGCGTTATCTGAAAGGAACAAAACTCAGTTGAGAAAATGCCTCCATAATATCCAGCTGTAAGGCATTTTCTTAATTAATGATTGATAGAGGAGGGCTGAGCCTGTGGTGGGTGGTGCTATCCCTGGGCTGGTGGGCCTGGCTTCTTTCTATTAGCAGGATGAGCAAAGCCATGGGAAGCAAGCCGTTAAGCAGCACCTCTAAATCCCTTCTGCATCAGCTACTGCCTCCAAGTTCTTCCTCTGTTTGAGTTCCGGTCCTAATTTCCTTCAATGATGAACAACAAGATGGAAGTGTAAGCCATACAAAACCTTTTCTGTCCAACTTGCTTTTGGTCATGGTGTTTTTGTTGCTGCAGTAGAAACCCTAATTAAGTAAGTGACGTAGTTCATTCTACAGCTTGATGTGTGTTTCTGTCTTGTGGAAAAGACCGCCATGCTGGTCCTAGACAGCACCACTGTTTTTTCATTGCCCTGTACTACTCAGACATTGTTTCACACTTTTCTCCCTTTCAGTTTGACGTAAATTGATTTCACTTGGTAAATCCTTGCTTCTAAGTATTGATAGGTAGTGTAAGTGGGATAAACAGTTTTTGTTTTGATTTGCTTTTGTATTCATGCCATATATTATAAAAGTACAGCATTTAAAAGTTTTGTAATATTCATTCTTGAATCATCTGAAATACATTCCCTGGTTTCGTGCTTACCGCAGCCTTCAGTAAATGTACAGGAAATAAATACACTGTCACAGAGACAGTTTTCTCTTTAAGCACATTTACAGGGTACTAATATTTCCTTGGTATTGGGCCATCAACCTCCCCTGGGTTCTTCCTCCTCTGCAGGAACTATTATGTAGGATAAAGTAAAAATTGGAATATCAGTAATTTAGTAGAACCTCAGGAGAGCACCCTTGCAAAAGGGAAACTTGAGCAGGTGAAATGCAGCAAGCCTGAGACAGCAGTCAAGTCAGCTGTGGAAGTTCCTGAGGTCCTGAAAGGAAGAAAACTGACCTCTGGCTTCCCTGAAGCAAGGGAAAACATGTAGACTGTGTTCATCACTCAAAGGTTCTGGTGAGTCAGAAAAAGCAAGATATCCATAGTGTGTTTTGGAGACCCAAAATTAACAGCAAGGTCCTCATGGTTTTGTTTTGGGCATCCATTGATTTTAATAATTAGAATATCCAAGGAAAACATAAAAAAGTGTGTGTGTGTGTGTGTGTGTGTGTGTGTGTGTGTTTGTCTGTGTATGAATGACTGTTTGTATATATTCAGATTTGAACAGATTTAGTAATATTCAATTCCATTTAGACTAACTATTGCCATTCCTATGGAGTTGTTTTAAATCGTCCTTAAATGATTTTCATCTGTTTATTACTGATTGCCCTGCAGAAAGATCAAGATAAGGCTATGTCTTCATTAAGCTTATTATTCTCTCATAGTTCTTGATAGTCTGCTTCCCCGTTTGGAGGGAACTTCAAAATCAGGAACGAAGAGAAGTGCATTCCATTTAGAGAACAAGACCTTGGCCTGGGGAAGAGTGGGATAATTGCTGATTCTGACATTTCTGAGATTCTTCTCCTCAACAGGAGAAAGCAGATGCATAGCTGTGTTGAGAAAGAAAGCCAGATATGTGTCTGTAGATTGGATGGAATGGGAAAAGGACAGATGAAGAGAAGCCACTACAAGCTTCAGCAGGAAGGGGCTAGTGGTTTTCTAAGCAGTTCTTATGCAGATCTGAAGTTAAAGAGCCGTGGATGGAGCATGCAATAAGGCAGAATGCCCAGGATCTCTACCAAACTGCTTACCATTTTTCTAAGACTTGTCACTCACTAGGTTTTTGACAGGGGCACATGTAGCCTCTTTAACCTTATATCTTCAATCTCAAAAATGACAAGATTTAAAATCCTAACCTTAAGAGATTAAGTTAAGGAAAGCATGACCCGGGAGTATTGAGGGGATACACTCTTATTATAAAGCTATTATGATTCTAATTGATGATGTATGTAACTTATATTGGATTATGCCATTTAGATTGCAGATTCAAAAGGTTGTACATAGCAAGCTGGCTGGTAGGAATGGACATGTGTGGCTCTGTCAGCTTCTTCCCCGCTGTCACAGAATGCCTGAGCTAAGTCACTCATCAGTGAAAATGTTAACTTTGGCTCACAGTCTTGGAGGCATTCCCTTCTTATGTGCTTCTTTGGCTTTATGTCTGTGGCATTCATGGATGATAAAGAATAACTACCCACCTCGTGCCAAGCTAGGGAGCAATAGAAAACTAAGGTCCCATGAACTGTGAGACTTCTCATCAATCCTACTTCTTTAAGATTGCACATCACAATAGCACCATCTTGGAGCCTAGCTCTTCAACCATGGTCTGTTCATGGACTTTCAAAATATAAACTACAGTAATGACTCTTCATTAAATAGAAGAGAGCTACCAATTTTTTTGAACTATAACATATTTTTCATTAGTATAAATCACAATGATTATTGGGAGTGGAAGGAGAATAGCTTCATTGTTTGCATATGCTTCTAGTTTGTGGGACCAAGTATCTGTTTCTGTAATGACAACTCCACTGTACTTGGAGTTGCAGGAGGTTTTTGAATTACTTTAGTACTGATAGATAGACTCTATTCTTTTTCTTCTGGTTCTCAGGTCAGGTGCTTTCTCTGCCTAGGCTTAATATATAATGAAAGACTCAAGACAGATTTTGACGTTTAGGTATCACATATTTTTAACTCTTAGTCTACTAGGTTATGATACTTGGGTTTTAGTTAGATATTCCAGTTAATTATCTCTGTCCTTACATAGAGTTAATGGACATTAAGAGGACATGGGTGCTCCATTTGTATGACTTCAATAAGTTAAAATATAAAAACAAATGAGTTATTTTGGTACTGTAGCATTATATAATTTAGCATCCTACTACCAAAATGCCACTTCCACCTATCTACAACTGCAATAGTTGACTTTTGTCGATAGCAGAATTTTTTTTTTAATAATTAGTTAAAATGAAGTCATATAGGAGTGGGATGGGGATGGGCCTTGACTCTATTGACTGATGTCTTTATAAAAGTCAAGGAAAGAACATATAAAAAAGATAGACAGAGGGACTTAGAATCACAGAGGAGGACATGATGGAGTCAGAACTGAAATGGGACAGCTAGCAGAACCACAGGAGACTTTTGGAATTCACCAGAAAGTAATGAAATCAAGAAAAAAAAAATGTCCTTAGAGCCATCAGAGGGAGCACAAAGATGTGAGGACCATGATTTTTAAAACTCTAGCCTCTCGAACTGAGAAAAAATAAGTGTATTTCAAGCCACCACACCTGTAATAGTTTGTTACAGGTGCTCAGGAAAACTAATACAGAATTCATCACACCTCAGATCTGCATCTCATAGGTGAGCAGAGAAAGAGCAAACTAACATAACTTTCCAAACTATAAAAGTACAAATTAATCATTGTAATTTAGCTCTCCTGATGTCCTGTCTGACTTATTGACTTTCAAATCTCTCCCAGGTCTATTATCCTTGAGAAACGATGATGATTCTTTTGGACACATTACTCCATTCCAGTTCTTACATGCTTCTTGTATCGGATGACAGCCCTAAATGTTATGCATGTGACTTCATGTTTAAAAACAAAAACAAAAACCAAAGCCATTTTGGTTATTTTTCTGTTTTAATACACAACTGGAGTTAGTGGGAAAAAAATAGCTATTTTGTTCACTCAGTAATCCTTTCGGTTTCCCCCAGCTATTTTCTAGCAACCCAAATGCTCTGGTATGTTGTAATTGTGTATCTTTCACAAGGTCGACTTCATAAGATAACGAATAGTCTTAAAAGACAAGTGCTTCAATCTTAAAAGGTATCTCTGTTTCAAAATTCTCTTTGATGACAAGGATTCTTAGAACATTATCCTCTGTAATCTTCTTTCTTAGGGACCAAGGTTGGTGGTACTGTCTTTTCAAATTAGGAATAAATTGTTTTTATTATCCATGCTACTCTTTTACGTAAAGGACAAAATGATGAATCTTTAAATAGTAAATAACAAATTATAAAAAAAAAATGTTATCAGGTTACTTAAGTAATGGTAAGCTGTAAGTATGAATTTTTACAGTAATTTAGTGGGACCCTTTCAGAGAGGTAACCTAGGAATGGAGTTTTAAGAAATGATAAGAAATGATTAATTTCTTGATAGGAGCTTTCGGTAGGCAAGTTAGCAGAGCCTCTGGAGACAACAATCAGGCTAATTTCATGAGAACATGTATATTTTCTGTGTGAAACATGCCTTATTTCTATAATTAGAGTAAGTAATAAAGCTAGGTATCCAAAAGGTAGCATTTCTATTCACTCCATTTTTTTTTTTTTGATATATCTGATGTGCACTGTCCTGTTGACATCTATTTGTTATCAGTTCATGAATTCTATGAAGAATCAACAACAGAACTTCCATGAATTTATGAACCTTTCCATCATGGCATCTGAAATAAGAATCCCATGGATTTTTAAGTAGTCCATATACCATGTCTTAGCACAGGACGGTGAGGGGTAAAAGAATAAAACAGAAATCCACATGAGGAACACAAAAACAATTGTTCACCTGCTTAAATAAACCTATCTGTTTAATAGTAAGACAATCTTTCTTTCCTGTAAGCTTACAAACAGATTCCCCAGAAATCTAAATGACCACCAGTACCTTCCTACTGACGTTATTACAAATGTTAAGAAATTAAGTGATATATCATGGCAAAAATGTTTTATCATCCTTATCTATGTGGGGAGGATGTTTGCTGACCTTGTTAGATGCCTGCAGCTGAAGAAAAGGTTGAATGCTACCTAGACCTTCTTCTGATTTTGAACAGTCCTCAAATACAAACACATGGAATGTTTTGGTATTAACCCATGTAATTCATTTCCTTTCTCTTCACTTTGGCTTAACGCTCCCAGATGAGACATACTAACATCATTGGAAATACATTCTGTTAAACTCTTCCACCTTACCTAAGCTCTTGATATGGTTTTTACTTTCACAATGTGAGGTGCACAGCACCTTGTGTCTAGTACAGTTTCTATCTTTTTAATTGGGTCACAAACAGAAGATGTAGTCTTTCTACACTTTTTAACAATCTCAGCGTAGACTTACTTTACTTTCCATCAGCAACACCTTTCAACTTTTCTTTTATAAGACACCTAATAGACCTTGTCGGACATACTTCATTCAATAGTATTACTGCTTTTATTCCTTGGGATCATTACTAAGATTCGTGTTATTCAATCATTTATATTCTGATCCATAACAATGTTGTATTAATGCCTACAGTAGCTACTAGACCAGTGAGTAGGCGTGCATACAGTGTGAATGCACCTGGTAAAGAGATTATCAAAGCAATGGAAAGAAAAAGTTGAATCAGTGAGTGAGTTCATCATGCTATTCTAGTGACACACAATTGAAAAAACTCATAAACTATTTCTGAAAATTTCACCTAATATTTTCAAGTCATAATTGACTGATACTAGAAATTAAAACAGTGGAAAGTTGAACTACAGAATTCTTTCATAATATTGCATGTTAGAAGTCTCTATTCCTGGAGATGAGAAGATAGGTTTCTTCTTCATGTTCTAAAGGAAAATCACTCCATGCCTTTTCCGTGACTTCTGGTTATTTCTATCAATCCCTGGAAAAGCACTCATATCCCCCACTCATCCTTAATAGACATCTTTACTTTATCTCCGTGTCTAAAGCTCACCTTTCCTTTCTCTTATATATTTACCAGTCACTGAATATAGGATACCTTCAAATTCAGACTATTCTTATTTTGATGCCTTTACTTAAGTCTCTAATTGCCTTGACTCTAGATAGGGCTTGAATATTGATAAACTCTCTAACTTTTAAACAATTCACCTGAGAACCCAATTGAAAGTTAAGCCTCCTCCTGCCTAGAGGCCTCTGACAGAGAATAATATTTAGACCTTCAGCTGTTCAGCCTGAAAGTCATTAAATTATATATATATATATAATTTATATTAGATATATCTCATATATCAAATACTAGAATGCACAATATATCTAATATATCTAATATATTAGATTGTATATAATATATAATATACATATAAACATAGCTAGATATATATATATATAATGTACATATTTTAAAATTCTGTATCTATGTATGCATGTATTATATGAATATGTGTATAAAATATATAATATACATATCAGTCTAATATAACATATATTAAATTTATATATTTTTTCAGGAGGTCATGTGTTCTCATTATCCAATATAAATATGAGCTATTAAAACAGCCTATATATCTGAAGATGTCATCTTCAGCTGGTACAGTAAAACAAATGGAATTAAAGATACCTGGCTTAACTTGGGGGTATTGTAACACTAGGAACCAAAAATGGGTAACTTTTAAAGAATTTTATATTAAATGCTGGGCATTTGTGTGTATATCATTATCACTATGCCCGACATAGTATGTGAATTGCAACTCAAATGGGCTCAAATGTTGATAAACTCTCTAACTTTCAAACAATTCACCTGAGAACCCAATTGAAAGTTAAGCCTTCTCCTGCCTAGAGGCCTCTGACAGAGAATAATATTTAGACCTTCAGCTGTTCATCCTGCAAGTCATTAAAAATAAATGGCTCTTGTAAAGAATATTAATTATAATAAACTTTTCTGTTTAATGAAACCCAACCTTTCAGAATGGGACTTTGGATGAACTCAGAGGCAGAGGTGAAGGGTAAAACAGAATGAGCAGCCTGGACCTCAGATGCTTCATTGAGAGCAGATGGTGTTCAGAATCCATCCACTTGTGATCACTCCATAATAAAGATTAAAGTTGCATGTTCCTCTACAGAGGTGTGCTCAGCTGCCGGCCAATGTTTTGAGGCTGGTTCTTGTCCTACCTTGTTCCATATGAAAATGATATCCCTTTCTATTTATCTAAATCATTTCATCATTCTAATAATAAATCTTTCCATTAAAAAGTTAAAATACAAAAAATATTGGCTTTATATCATTTTTTTTGTTGTTGTTAAGGGAACCCATTAACAGTGACTGGACTATTTTTTTAATTGTTCCAGGTCTTAATCCTCCAATAATGTTTTGAGTTATACCCATGTTTGAGCTAGTATGTGAAACTGATAATTAAATGAGTAATAGTTCTGGCTTTGGAAAGAAAGAAATAGAGGTGTATAACAAGTCAGTGGCTATAAGAAAAATCCTCACACACAGCAAGGAGCCTGTCTCAAGTGGTTCTTTCTTCTCTTGAGATGGCTGGAATGAAACAGTTCCAAAGCATGAAGCAGCAACCCTGTTCCAAAGCATAGCCACTTGTGAGTGTCCGTAGAAGTCCACCCAAACCTTCAAATGACTGAAAACACACACACACACACACACACACACACACACACACACACACAAATGGCTAAGGGATGTCTTTTAACTGCTTTGTGGAATCTTAGGCTCTTGAACTCCTATAAGATTAAAAGACCATTTTTTTTTTTGAAGAATTACTTCAAAACAGTGATACAATTAACTCCAATGGATGCTGTTCTATAGGCTGCTTCATTTGTCTAGCACTACTCATTTTTTTCCTCGAACCTGTAGTTGGGTGGTGAGCAACTTCTAAGCAAATGACTCTTTGTTATCATTTCTTCTAAGGTTCACTAATTGTCACTTTGAAACCATGTTTGATTCAAGTTTAATATAAATACAGAAATTATATCACAGAGTATCAGAATAATAAAATAGTTAGAATTTTAGCAAACCGATCTATTCATCAGGGTATGAGATGTGCTTACAAACCCATAGTACACACTCTCTCTCACTTAGCTCTTTTACCTACTACATCATGTACTTTTGTTTACTTTATATTAAATGAAACTGTGGTTATAATCACTTTTTCACCTGGAATCAAGGGAATCCAGGGATTGGTGGCAATAATCAGAAGCTGTGGTAAAGACATAGAAAAAAATGGTTCTCCTTTAGAAAATAAAGGAATCAACCATTTTTAATACCATTATATTTAGATGATGTTATTTTTCTGTGAGGTTCTAAGTTGCTTATTCTCACTGGCAATTAGGAATCATCTTATTTGGAAACTCTTGTTAGAATATAGGTGATTATTACTCTGAGACAATTATGGATAGTGTCTCTTAGTCCAGTGATTTTCAACCTTCCTAATGCTTCAACCATTTAAATACAGTTTCTCATGTTGTGGTGACCTAGACTATAAAAGTATTTCATTGCTACTCCTTAAGTGCACTTTTACTACTGTTATGGGTTGGGACCCACAGGTTGAGAACTGCTTTCTTCAATCATTCCAGTATATGTATTTTGGTATCTGTTTATATATAATTATGTCAGGTGTTTAAAGTCTGTCATAGTGTTCCCTAAATTTCTCTTTAACTTATTCAGGATTCAGGTATAGTTTCAATATGGTTTCTTCTCATATCTGTACTTCTATGGATATGTAGTGTTTCTTCATGTCGTTGCCAATACTTACTCAGAGAGGGAGAATGAATAATTTTCATGAGGAGACACAAAGTTACTCTTTATGAAGGTGATTGCCTCAAGAATTGAGGTGATAGGTTTTGATATTTCCATGCAATAATGATCACTGGAGTTAGGATCATTGACTCTCTCCTTAGTGTCTGTCAAGTCTGTTCCTTCTTAGTTACCCCGATTCTGTGCCTTTGGCTCACACTCTCATCTCTATGACACCCATTAGCTACTTAAGTGCTTCATATGTGTTATGTGTGTAACAATCACATTAATTCTAAGAAACAGCTGCATTATGATCTGGGCGTTCAACACCAAATAGCATGCCATGCTTCCATTAAGAGTTGTGTTGCTCAAAGTAGATGTGTGGGTTTTATACTTCTGAATTTGGGACCTTCAAATACACTGAACCATCACCTTACCGTGAAGCTAAACTCCTAAATCTTTTAAAATTTGATCAGAGGATAAGAACATGTTTATGTTGCCCAAGGAAGCCTCCAAGTAGCTGGGAATAAAAGCGTGTATAAATATGTTCATTTGTACCTTCATTTTGTTGCTTCAAAATCCACAATGCAACATCTCATCAGGCATTTTCCCCACCAAATTTGTTCTTCCATGTGAAGTCTGTAATCTGCTAGGGTGCTCTGGCCTCAATACAGTCACAGCTGCACCTTTGTCCTTTCTTGTTCTTAATGGTACTCCTCATCCATAGGACTTAGGTCTGCAGGTATTCATTGCCTTCTTGCTTATGGTAATTTTAAAGATTTCAACATTTGTGCAATGTTGGATATAATGTCATCAATCTCATGTGTTTTCCTTTTAGTAATGAAAATATGCCAAAATCAAGAACTGTCTCCGTGACCCCAAAATCCTATCAGAGCTTTTAACACATGGTGTCATATAACCAAGGCTAAGAGGATGGTAGCTGATACTGGCTGTTCAGAGCATATTTATTCTTAGTTCTCCATATCTTGCTATTTCTTACAATAAATGGCATATGCACAGAACTGATCTGACGATATTCTAAAGACAGTTTCTTAAGCCAACTGGATTCCTGATGGCTTCCTGTGCTACCAGGTATTATGTATGCTGTGCTTTTGCTCTTGAAGCCGTATTCCACGTAAGCTGGGAATATCAGCCTCGCCTGTAGAATAAGGCATTATCCAGCTTTTCAGAGGTCACAAAGTTATGTTTATACAATATTCTAATCCCCTGCCTGTCACAACTTAGCCAAGGTAGGAAATACCAGCTTTGTATTACTGATCTAAATCTTTACAAAAATGCAAGGTCTTCCTTCTACAAGCTGGTCAGTGACCTCAGCTCCCCCTAGGCATATTGCCAATGCATGGCACTTGCTGACTCTGCAGAGAAGCGTTCAGAATGCTCACATAGCTGTTGGATAAATCACGTTTCCATAATAGATGTGCATTTTCAAAATGGTTAGCATCTAGTCTTATGTCATGTTCACTTCCTTCAGAATTTTTTTCTTTTCTTAGTTTTTCTTTCTTTTCTTTTCTCTCTCTCTCTTTCTCTCTTCCTCTCTCTCTCTCTCTCTCTCTCTCTAACTTTTCAAAAACCATGTGGCATGTATGTATCAAATGTACTAAATTAGTGATTTCACTTGCTATTGTAAAGGATCTGGCATGCTTGCCACATCAAGCCCCAGGGCCTCTATATACTTCACAGGACTGCAAGTACTGGAGATTTGACTTGTGCTTCTATCAAGTGTTCGCCTTAAACTTGAGAAAATACGAACTCCTGTTCCTCTGTGTAGCTATCATTCCTAAATTACAATTCCAGCATTATGACACCGAGAAAGGGCTGTTATAAAGCACAATTGTTGTACAGGTTTTCTCCTTCCTACAATGAAAAGAAAAAGTGTGTGTACTAACCTTCAATAAACACTGAGACGATTATATTGAGGGCTCTCTAGTCTGGTAGAAATCTGTCAAACTTAGTGCTGAGTCTACAACCTACAGGAGCAAAGTAATATGGCTGCCTCACTACATTGTTTTGTATCCCTATCCAAATAAAGATGTTTTTTTTTTTTTTCCCAAAGACAAATAGACTACTAGGAACATGGTCTGAGACTCACAATGCAAGATATCAGAAGCAGAATAAGAGATACCATTATGATTCAGACCATGTAGAGCATAGTTGTTCTCTCAGGTGAAGTCCATGGTTTCATCAAAGCTTAGACTTTTGTCTAGGGACCTTTAAAGTTTCTTTGGCCAAGACTACAACTCACCTGCCCTGGGAGGTTGACAAAGCAAAGTCTCTTGTCACATATTTGCAAGTAGTATGTTCTTCCTCGGAAATCCATAAACAATCCCCTTTAAACCCACTGAAGAATAAGAATGAAATGATTCAGTCTAATTGTTTTGTAAACTAATGGTTTGGTGTGAATCCTGTGAAACTTCATTGATCAGTTAAGCTTCAGATTACCAAGCCACACCAGGCCTTGGTGAGAGCAGCTTCTCTCTGCTTTGTGGAGATGAACTGAACCCTAAAAGTCTAGTGCAACTTTGGTCAGTGATAGCCATATGCTCAACACCTCTAGAATTCTTATCCACATAGATTTTTTAAGGTGGTATAAACATGGATGGTACATCTAAGAAAAGGAAAAATCATAATTCTTATAAATTAATAGCAAGCATTCCATTTCAGAGAAACAAATCATTGTTGGTGTTGGCCAGATCTAGTTGTAGCTGGATGAAAACTATAATGAGAAGCACTGAATAAAAAGTATCATCAGAAAATAGGGCTCCAGAATGCAGAAAAGGAACTTTTCTCTGAGATATAGTGATATCATTATTGAAGTGTCAGTTAAATACTCCTAGGATCTTTGTTCTTTTAAAAATATATTGAAAACATAATTTCCAATGTCATACTGTAGTAAAAATGATATATATTCCAAAGTGGGCATAATTAATTTCATGTACCCTTTGACAGTTTTATCATATTTCTGATTGTTACAGGTGTTCTTTTCCCCAAGGAAATTTTAATGAGCCTACTCTCCACCGTCTACAATCTGCTTATGTTTATGGAGCATAGAAATCTAACTAATATTCAGACTTATTATTGTAACTCAGGAAGGGAACGAATAAAGATATTTCTTCTTGCTTTATGACTTTTTCCACGTTGGAAAAATACTGTCATGGAAGTGAGAATGCTGATACTTACAATTTCACATTTTTAGAGATCTTTTTACATGATTTTGATATGCTTGAACGACAAGTGGTTTGTTCGACACGGATGCCTTAGTTTTTAAATATGTCCGTTAATGCCTTCCCCTTTAATTCAAGTCTATCATCTTTTAGAACACAATGTACAATTTAGAATGTGAGGGAGAGAGAAAGGGGTAGAGGGAGAAGGAAGGTAAGGGAGAGGAGAGACACAGTGGTTTCGTGGTCAATTCAACTGCTTCTAAAATACTGTTGGTTTAGTATGTTGTATGTCTGACTTTGGTGATGTTTTCCTATTTGTCACCATGACCATTTGTATTTTAAATACACCATCTCACTAAGTACTCTCATCAAGGTCAGCAATTATCAATTCAAATTATTTGTCCCTGAAGAAATAAAGAACATAATATTCAGAAAGCTCTAGTGTTTGCTCAAGGTCACTAATATAATTATTGACCTGTTTGAAATTATAAAGTAACTTAAGTAAGGCCAGTGTTTCCTATAGAATTCCAACAAACGAAATCTTTCTCTGGAATTCTTTGTGAACATAGGATAGACTTCCATACTTGGCAAAATTATCTGCAGTTGTCAATTCGACACATTGAGAACAAGGGACTCAGCTAAGGAATTATTCCTATCCAGTTTGCTGATGAGCATGTTGGGAAGGATACTTTCTGATTGCTAATTGACGTGTAAGGATCTAGCCCCCTTTGGATGGTAAAATTTCTAGGCAAGTATGACTAGGGTGTGTTAGAAAGCTAGCTAGCTAAATATGAGCCTAGAAGTGAGCCAGGTAAGAAAATTCCTCCATGATCTCTCCTGCAGTTCCTGATTCTAAGTTCCTGACTTGACTTCCTACTATGGTTTTCTTTTATGATGGGCTAGGCAGCCCATAAGCTAGATCAAACAAACAAACACTTCTCCAACTTGCTTTTAGTCAGTGTTTTGTCACAGCAACAGAGAAGCAAAGTAGAAAAATGCCTCTGTTACTAGAGATGGAAACCCAGAACTTTCATAGTCATGAGGAAAGGATTCTTCTAGGTATTAGCATGCTTTATGCACCGTGGCCTCCATCACTAAAGTCCAGCATCTTTTAATTGTACTAACTTACACAAAACAAGTCCACTCCATAAAATGAACTGAACCGCCATCCTCTGATGTGTATCCTCTTTTGTTCTCTATGCCTCTGAAGGAATAGCAGTGCTCTTTTACTATGGATCAGGCTTTTACATCTGCAAAACATACCTGGGGTGGCCATGATAACTAGAGACTTTGAAAAACTGTCATAGCTTCCTAGGCTTGTGTAGGAAATATGTCTTAGGTAAGTTCAAGAACATCTAAAAAAAAAATGACAAAAGTTATGAATGGCTGTAGACAAGAGCTCTGCCTCCATGGAGCAATGGTTCTCAAAGCTGAGAAAGGAGGACCCTCTGCCTTGCCCCACTTTGTCCCGATGCAACACTGGCAATATCTAGACACCATTATAGGTACTGGAATCATGACTTCCCTGATACTCCCTTATGTATGCAGTGGAGACAACAGATGCTCTCTGATTTCCTTTACATCTAAGGGCAGTTACCTACCACAAAGAATGATATCCTAAAATGTCTATAGTCCTTAGGTGGAAAAACCCTGTCTTAAAGCATGGTTTGCCAATATTCTGTCAGAATGTGCTATGAGTATGATACTTATTTATGAATGACACATTGAACATTTTCACCAATCAAATATAATATCCAAAATATCAGATTAGCAAAAAAAGTCATTTCAGTTTTGAAGTTAGGAAAAGCTTCCTATGATCTCGCATACCATTGCTAAATAATGATTTCTCTTTGGACTCGTTAACTTTAAGGTTCATGTAACCTCCCTGTGACTTAGTATAAAAAATAAGGATAGGAATTCCCACCTTATGGGGTTGGAATTTCTGCTTAGTGTATATCGTGTGTCCTTTCAGTCTCTGCATCATTTCTCTCTTCAGTCAGATACACTTCATAAGATGTTTGTAGGTTCCAGTTTGCTGAGTCCCTGAGCTTTGGCACCCTGAACATGGACTGCCTTGTAAATTCTTTTCCTGGTTGGTACACTCAGAAAAGCTGCATCTTTCAGTCAATACTCAGGTTTCACACTTCACGAGGATTCCCCTGGATGAGGAGCATAATTGACAGAAATTATGATTTATTGATTCACTTCACCCTTATTGTCTTCCTCAGAATGAGAATGAGCTCAGGATATGGGATGCAGTTTCCTCTGAGGACCCAGAGGAATAAGCAAAATCATACAATGAGAGAAGGAGACCTTGCAATTAGTTAGTTCGATCCCATTTGCCTCCTTTTGGCTCTTTATTTCTATGCCATCCTTAATGCTTCTGAGTCTCCATTCTCTTTTCCATAAAAGACTGGTGTCCCTGGAATTAAGACAAACAATACATATAAAGTACTTTGAGGTACATGCTTAACAAGTAGTAACCAATGTTTCAGAGGAAATTCCTAGGTATGTCTTAAAAGAATGTATCCTATGACTCTCCAGCAGAGCCAGGAAGTTTAAACAGATTGCACCAAGCTGTCTGAGAGACATACTAAGCTTTGTCCTACACATAGCAGAGTTACTTAGGATAAACGTTGATTGATAAATTATATCTTGTAAGAGAGTAATGGCAGTTAGTAAATATAAACGCATTGTGCATGCATATGAACATGTAGAGCTATGTGGCTATGAACAGATTGTGTACAATGGCCAGCATCCCTATCCTTGCATTTGATGGTGCATTTAAGTAAAGGACAGATTATTGAAGAAACAAGACTGACAAGGGTAGTGAATCCAACTGCTGATGGGCTAACTTGGAACCCATGGCCAGATAGAAGCCAGAACATGTATATGTTGGACAAAGTAGTATTTTATATTATCTGCTTGTCAAAGAATGAAGTTAGAGAGTCCAGGGTTTATAAGGTTAGTTAGAGTAGAACTCAATTTAAAATGGCGAATTTGTTCTAGAAGAACATTCTACTTATATTTTTAGATCATATTTAGACTCCTTTAATTGAAACCCCAGAAAGCAAAATCTCAGACATGGTTGAGTAAAAGGTAGGTGTGTGTGTGTGTGTGTGTGTGTGTGTGTGTGTGTGTGTATGTGTATGTGTGTGTGCTCTTTTATTACAGGCAGGAGTCTGGCATTCTAATTTACAATTTAGCTGTGAATTCTTCAGGAAATTCACTAAATACCAAACTCTTAAGGAAAGCCTTATAAGCAGAGTTTCCACAGAGTTGTTCATACTTATCATTGTAGATACACATTGTCTTTCCCTAAAACTCCAAGTGAACATGTTACTGCTCCTTAGATTTTTTTCCCTAGATTTTTTAAAAAAGCACTTAGTTTATATCTATCATTCCAACCTAAGAATTAGTGATTAATTTTGACAGTGGAACAGCGTTTTGCATTTTGGTTGTGCTATTATAAGTTTGAAGTGATAAACATTGAGTAAATTTAGTGATGGGCTCATTAGAGGAGAGGAAAAGAATTAGCCATTTTAAAAGAGAAGTTATAAGATTGCTTCTATGATTTTACTCCTTTCTATTTTTCGAATTTATTTAATTTATTTCTACACATATGAAAATTTGCCTGCCTATATGTCTGTACACTGGGTCCATGTCTAGTGTTCTTAGAAGGATTTTAAAACACCTGGAATTGAAGTCATAGATGGTTGTGAGCCACAATGTACACACTAGGAATTGAACCTTGTTCCTCTGCAAAAGTAATAGGTGCTCTTAACTGCTAAGCCATCACTCTAGCCCTGTGATTTTCCTCTTAACACTAGTTTATCTTACACTGCCTTGCATTCGTCAAATTCTGGAGCAGTTGTTGAGCATCATCGTGGTTGTATTTAGCAGACAGAAGTCTAGGGATGGGGCAGAGGCAAAATTCTGTTTGATCTCTGTGGATTCAGATGTTGCAGTGACAGATGATCTTTCATTGCTTTGTTTGCAAATGAAGGGCAGTGGAATAAAGAGACACAATGTGAGCTATAAGTTCTTATTAATCCCTTTTAGGAAGTGCTCCTAAAGACAAGTAAAAAATAAAAAAAATAAATAAAATGAAGAGGGAAAGTTGTCTGTGAGTTCAAATTTTATTTCCAACATCCATTGATGCTGGAAAATGATGATATAAATCATAACGCATTTTTAAAACCCAAAACATGACACTACTCCCAAAATTCCAGTTTTAAGTACAACCAATTTTCTAGAAATGTACAGTGTTCTCACTTATTGGCTTTCTGCCCCGTGGCCCCAACAATGGCCCTCCTTACAACGGCTTTCAGACAGTTGTGTTTAAGAATTGAGGCACATACATTCCCTTTTCCTAGAGAGTATTCTCAGGAAGATAGTTGCAAGAAACTATAATAGGCTAGCTTGGGGCCTGAGAAAATACTTACAGAATAAAGTTGGAAAATAATACAGATGCAAAGATGGAATGGGCTAATGGCCTGAAAATGAACTTACCATGTTAACCTGGCTTTCTCCTCTTTCCAGAAGTTTCCAGATATTTCCAGTTGTTTTCCTCAACTGCTGAAATTCCGACACTATAAATACTCTCAGCAAAGCCTATTTTGCATTATTTTTGATTGTTATAGAAGGATACATAAGCCTAGAGCAGAGATTCATTGAAAAGCTCACTTTTCTTCCTCAGGGAGCTGTTATTTCAATAAAAACAATGGAATCAGTTAGCATAGGTAATAAAATAATTATAGTAATTTATTTTGGCTATTAAATGTTGCATCCCTTTAGCTAATCATCCACTTCAAGCTATTATTCAAAGTGTTCTACTCTTTTTGCCTTTAAGTTAAACATCATGAATTTCTATGCACTGATAAATCCAAATCTAATAAATTCCTGATGTGTTTCCTTGCTCTGTGACTACCGACAACTCTCTCTATCTTGTTAATTCAGTGTTACTCAACTCTAGTAAAAGATGTTTTCCTGTATCATATAAAAGCAAAAGATTACTTGTTTCCTAACTTTGTACTGGGTTACAAGTACATTTAGCCTTCATTACCTGTATCACCACAGAACACTCTGTGTTTATAAACAAAGGCAGTATTTGAGGGGATTTAATCACTAGCCCTTAAAGTGCTGTACTTTCTGAAGCGACCCCAATCATGTCTTGCCAACATGCCGCCCATGAAAGGGTATCTTTCAGGATTCAGAAAGCCTCGTGTGTGTTTCACCACAGGACGAAAACGGGTTTCTAATTATTTTCAGTTCTATTCGGTTTCACATCCATTTCCCTTTGATAAGGTCTAAGCCAGGCGTATCAAATCATCTGAAAGGCACGGAGTTGTTTTCCTATTCTGCAGGTATGTTACGTGAATTGCTCGGAGACGAACCAAACTGACATTCCTGACTCTCATTTTTAGACTTCAAGTCATTAAACAAAAGAAGTAGCAGAAATAACTTCAGATGCTCCCCATGGAGGCTGCATATGCAGGGACTAAAACTCAATTCATCTTTGTGCTGATATGAGTATATTTAGGAAAATTTTCATGTTTTAAATTTCTCTAGCTTTACCTTTCTGAATTTACCAGATAAATCAGCAGAGGTTTGACTCAAGTTTTAGATAAAAAAATTCATCTGCTGGCAAACTGTACTCTACAACATAATTCTCAGATGTGATTAATAGTTTGCAAATAGAGAATGTAACATGAATGACTTTAATTTCTAGAGTCAGATTGTTTACCATTTGTGATGAATATCAGACCCTTAAGCAGTATCTCATTTGAAATAGTATTTGGGTCCTAAATATTTCAAGAAGGTTGTACTCTGAATGGACAGATTTTCATTAATAAGTTACTTACAAGAAATAACAATCTAAATAAAATTAAGAGGAAAATCATGCTGAAAATGTAGTATTTTGAATATTTGAACTTAAGGATTTGTTTATAAGTTTGGATTCCAATAAAGAGCTCAGTTTTATACCATCTGTCAGAAACTATAGATAAAAGAAGTATACCTTTCATTAGACACCTCTATTTTGAGGAAGGATTTTCCAGCAAGTTTGTTCACCATGTCCTAAAATAAATGGGACTTCTTAGTAAACATAGTCACATCAAATACTCATTGAAATGAATGACTCTACTTCCTCAGCCTATAGCTGTTAGTGGACATTAGACAACACGGTGTTTGGTATTATTCATTGTGGCAGGAAGGAGATGCCTTGAAAGCTTTGAATAATTGTTCTTGCTTAGGTAAACTGACTACAGAGGCGCAGTGTCCCCCCTCCCCGAGAGCACACACTTTTTAAAAGAACATCAGTTCGTGGTAACAGAAAGCAACAACTTGCAGAACACAGATACATATTTCTATATGTTCCTCTGAAAGTGCTACTCAAAAAGTTTCGTTCTAAACTATATTTGATAACATCCTTTCTCCCAAATAGAGGAGCAGCATAATTTGAGGATGAATTTTGAAGCCTCACAAACATGCAAGAAGAAGTGAGCATGTGATTAGAAAGGCTGCTGACATGAGGGAGGAGATGGGAATGGAGATGAAGAGTCTAATGCAGGCTTTGGTAGGGTCATGGGACCACTATAGAGGAAGAAGAGGTTATATGAAGTATCTGTCCACTAGACAGTAAAACCACTCAAGTTCAACACTAGAGTGAGTGAGGATCACCTGTTCATACTAAGCATATGTCCCTCCACTATCCTTTGCCTCATGGCTAGGGCCCTTATCTCTCTTGAATCATGTTGGTACTAGATGTTATGGTACAATAACAGTTGTGTTTAATGAAAGGTTTTTCCTATCCCAAGACTCTCTTCTACTGTCAGATTCTTTGTTCTTATTTTGTTGCCTTTAAAAAAGTGTTTTATGGCCCCAGCTCCTTTATTAGAATTGGCTTATTGGAAAAGCCATTTAAATTAGTTCCTTTTGTTTAAAAAGTTACGTGTTGAATAGCTGGGGGAGAGGGGGTGAGTTCACAAAGGAAATATAAATGTATCCTGAGGAATTTAAGGAGTACAAAGAACACAAATGCTTTGCATGTAAATTGACTTTATACATTAGACACTATAATCTTGCAATAGAACACAGTAATGCCATGGATGAATTCCAGTCAACATAAAATTCAAGCTCTTTGAAGATACAACTAAATCTGCTGTCTTAGAAGTAAAAGAAATTCTCTGCCAGTGATGGACTTAACCAGTGGATAAGCTTTACATTAAACAATTATGTCTTTCAGTTCACACAGAAAACTCAGTGTGTATGTGTATATATGTGTGTGTGTGTGGGTGGGTGGGTGGGTGTCGCATTTATTAGATGTCAGTGACAACATTACATAAAGTTTAAGTCACACTGAGGTTTTTTTTTTCAACATCCAAAGCAAGTTGATAGATGAGACACTGGAGATTATCACATGTCCATTGAAAATAAGTTTTCACTCTCTCTTCAAAAGGAAATGTATTGTCCAGCCTGTCTAACCATTAGAAAAAGAAAAATCTGGGTGATAATTACACCTGCTTGGATGTTTTAGGAGAGTGCTTTTGTGTCTTTGTAGCATTTGAAGTTCTAATCCACTTGGTAGGACACCCTAGGAAAAGAGGCGGGAATTATAAAAACCATTTTAATCCATTGAGCTTTGTTAAAAGAAGAAAAGGAAAAGAAATGTTATTGTAAGTCAGGCTTTTTGATGACCGCCGTCAGTAGAAACCAGTCTGTAGTGATGCTAGTGAAAAGGAAAATAGTGTGTAATTAATGTGTAATTAATTTCTAATGCATAATTACTTTACCTAGGCTATTAGGAAGTTAATATGTAGACTTCAAAGAAAATCAAGTAGATTTTGGTTGAGTTTGATTTAAGATATATTTGAGTAGTCAAAGAGGTAAGTGTTGACCTTGATCCCAGATCACTGAATATAAGTTGGATGGATCATGAGTTTAATTAAAATCTTAAAAATATAAGCCTGATTCAAGGTGAAATGGGCAGCCTTATACATAAGCAAGGATGGACTTACTAGCTTCAATGTTGCTCACTTAGTAAGAATGGAATAGGACCCAGGGGTACAGGTGTGAACCAGGACATTTAAGGCTGTTTAAATTATAAACTACTATTTAATGTCTATCTTACTGATGCAGATATTTGAGGGAGAGTTCCCAGATACGTTCTATATTACCAGAATTTGCTTAAGTTGCTTGGGAAAATTATAAATGGACACTTTATTCTTCAACTATAACTTAATATCGAGCCATATCACTCCTCTTGTTTTCTCAGAACAAGAGAGCAAAGGAAAGCTGTGAGTGATTTATTGGCATGTGACCATTCATGTGTGATTCATTCATGTGACTCTATTAGCTATCCCTCCACTCTCTACTCTCTCTTACCTCCCCCTCCCCTGGCCCATCACCCTCTCCCTGTCCATCTCTATCACTTTCTCTAGCTCTGCTTTTTGAAATAAGGTCTCCCTGTTCAACCATGTTTGTCTGTATGTAGCTCAGGCCAGTGTCAATCTGGAAGTCCAACTCCAATGCCCTAAGACCCAGCATCGAAGGTTTCGCCTGACATACCAACCAAATATCTCATTCTAATGCTTAGAAAATATACAGCAGCAGACTTGAGCAGGAATTTTTATAAACGCTCAAGCATTTGTACCGGATCTAGCTCTGAGTCTTAGAACTAGAAGGTAACACCTTCTAGGTAACATTGCATAATCTCACAATCAAAGAGCGCCATGCCAAGGTGTTTCAGTCCTGTGACTGTGGGAATATCTATTTCAATCAGTTTACTGATGATGTATTCCAATACAGAGGATGCAATTTGAGCCCTCAATACAGAAAAGGCAAACAGCTACAGAAGAGCATTATAAGGGGAACGTCATCCCTGCCTAGCTCTTCTGAGGATGAGCTCTTGAAAAGGAGAAAGATGATGGACATGAAGGATCCCAAAAGGTCCCTTTTTATGTGCAGTGCTGGTTTGAGTAAAGCAGAGTTGTCAGACTTAGTCTCCAAGGTGTTTCAGAAGGGTCTTCTACAAAGTTCTGGGTTTTTGGTTGGTTGGTTGGCTGGTTGGCTTGGCTTGGCTTGATTTGGTGTAGTGTAGTTTGTGTTTTGTTTTGTTTTATCACTATAAGGAGATTGAGACAGAAAAAACTATGAGAATTTGGTGGTGAACTATTTTAAATTTAGGTTTTGTTTTACCTACTTACTGGGTATGGAAGAGAATTTAAAGCTTGGTAACTGCCAAACACCAAAACACTAGAAACTACAGGATCTGGGATGTCCCTGCTTAACCTAGATGGCAGGACTTGTGGGTTGTTACTGTGAGATCGTACTACCCCTCCAAGTAATTGGCTGGCCCTTGTGGCTTCCCTTTTTCCTTACTCCATTTCTATCATGGATCTAAGGCCTAAAGTAGGGGTTGGTCTTTTTCCCTGTGCTTATACAGTGGCTATGTGTGATTGGAGTCCATCCTTGCCACCACCCACACCAGTGTCTGCAAGAACTCTTGACCAATTCCCTGCTAAATTTGTGTGCTATTCTGAAAAAGGGCAGAGGGATGCTGGGTAGGAAAAGCAACTAGCAAATAAACAGGAAAGAAAATAAAAACAAGAAACACTTGTCTACCAGTAGGAACAGAAAAATAGGCTTTCAACATTCATTCCACAATTATTGATTGAGAGTCGGCAGAGTGCCTCATGCTCTGCTCACATTAAAACAAGCTTTTCTTTCACACAGCTGCCTGTCAAAGTCGGCTGCATTATGAAAAGAGACCCTTAGCTTTTAATGGTCATTCCACATTAAGATAAAATGTGCTCTGTCTACCTTCACAATACTGTTTTCTGACAGTTGAAGATGTTTTTTTTTTTTCCCCGCTCTCATTGGAAATGTCCTTTTTAAAATAGGTTTTTATTTATAGATGATTGTAAATCACAGGAGTCAGAAAGCTTTTATTGCGACTGCATCCTAAGCTCATTTTCATAGGGACCGATATAAAGCACACAATATATCTCATATATGTGTCATGATGGCATCTTATCAGAGGCTAAAATGGTACAAGTCAAAGTTTTTTGAATTTGGTCATTGTATTTTTTGATAAACACACACACATACACATATACACACTTTCACTCACACATGTGCATGTGTGCATGCACACACACATATGTATATTTAGACTGGGTTGTAGTGCTAGAAATAAAACTCATTTAGATTAAATCAGATACATTCATGAATAATTCCAGATGCCTGTCAATGTTTCCTGTGGCAGCTAAGGTCAAGAGCTCAGATGAGTCTCATGGGTGTTGAAAAGGAAAATGAAATCACCACCATGTGATATCTACATGTTATACTTGCTAGAGAATAAGCTCAGATGTCTGAATAGCTCTCAACAAGTTTGTTTCATCCCGACACAATGTGTCTTCCAACCCACTGTACTTCTGTGTACATAAATGTGTGTGTGCACAAGATCAAAATTTAAGATGAAACCATTGTAAACAAATATTGATCTGGACTCTCAATTATGTAAAAGCTGTAACTGGATTTCCTGAAGCAGTAACTTCACAGCTTACTTATCCAGAATAGTACAGATTCAACCCAAGGCATTGGTGAGTAAGTAGGAAGAGAGACTTAGTAAGTTAGTGTTGAAGTCAAGTCAGCAAAATATTAAGTAAAAGAACATTTATATGTCAAAGAGCTTGTTGCATGTTACATCAACAATTGTATTTGCTGTTCTCAAGTTCTGCATATCCCTGTTATTTATGAAAGATTCTTTTCTACATGATTTTCTCCAAATAAACCTACAAGAAAGTGTTTCATGGCATATAAAATCCTGTCTTTGCATATTATATCCCACTCCTATATTACTGGGTTTTTAAAATGTAATAATTTTTTTTTTTTTTTTAGAGCTGGTACACAGTGAATTTTACCATGACATTTTCACACATACTTGGTACTTATTGGAACCTCCTCCCTCCTCCCCTCTCTCCTCCACTCCCCTCTCTCCTCCACTCCCCTCTCTCCTCCCTACTCCCCTCTCTCCTCCACTCCCCTCTCTCCTCCACTCCCCTCTCTC